>JANHFP010002687.1:59523-75349 GCA_032468135.1 Calamaria suluensis | reverse complement strand
TACCGGTTGTCCCCAGATCGAATGAACTGGTAGCAGCGGCTGAAGGCTCCCATCTACCTGCCTGGATGCTTCTGCACATGTGCAGAAGCATTGCATGTGTGAAACCACACGCACACATGAGCAAACTAGTAGCAAACTAAATTGAAACCCACTACTGCATTCCATGTTTTGCTTACTTATCTGTTCAAAAGATTTATATGTCTCAACCACTTTGGGTGGCAATATAATGGATGTGTAATAGCAACCATGTAGAAGTGTCCAACAAACAAGAAAGAAAAATTCCAAAACTACTATCGAACTGTACAGTTCAATGGGATCCAGTCTAGTTAAGGCTTGAGGGAAAAAACAGCTCTTAACAGCTTACTTGAAAGCTAAAAGAAGAAGGGCCTGCTACAACTTATGGGGGGGAGAGGTGTTCCATAGCACGGGGGCCATTGTTGAAAAAGTGCACTTCCTAGGTCCTAAAAGATGGCAACTTATGTAAGAATAGACCCAGAATGTGCGATGACCCAGCTTGATGCAGAAGCAGTAAGGCAATGAATTCTATGAAAATAGTTATTATTGCAAACCCAAATGCTTTTAAAAAGTCTTTTCTGGCAATGCTGGGTTTCTTCAGACGCAAAGCAGAGCTACCCCAAGAATTAGAAATAGAATCTGTCTGCAGTTCAAGGTACTCACAAGAGATAACACCGTTTGAAGCTTGCTGAGATATCTCGCAAATGAACCTGGGATTTTGAAGGCAAAGAGTCACAGAGAAGCTACACCAAAAAACAGCCTTTGACTCCAGCATTTAGTTCTACAAAACTGGCTAGTTTTAAAGCCCCCAGCTCAGCTGCGTCTCATCCCTCACTTCCTCTTGAGTAGACCTTTTTCCAAAGCTCTCTTGTCCCTGCGTCTCTGCCTCGGATCTGGTGGGGAAGCTGATCTCAATTCATCCTCTGAACTCCTCCTTTCTGGTTCCGCCCCTAGCCCACTGGGTCCAGCCTGGGCCTGCTCTTCCCCATCCTCATCTGCAGCTCCAGCCTCTCCCGCACTGCTCTCTGCCAGCTGTTCCTCCTCGTCCTCCGAGTCGACGCTGACAGAGGCATGACAGAATGTGCCTACTCTGTCTGAACCAGTGGATCAGCATATCTCTCAGAGAGATGATCCCACAAATAACCTGGCTGCAATTCAAGATGTTGATATTTACTGATAAAACCCTTCCTGACCTATGGTTCTTATGGTACCCATCTTTCTCCTGTCATTTCTGTGTGAAGTATAATATTGGAAAAAGTTGGCATACTGCAGGTGTCAGTTGCAAAACATTTCCAGATTGTAAGATTGAGGGGGAATGCTTTCTTTGAAGCAGTTTTTGCCCTATGAAATAATCCATTTGAACCTCATATGGCCGTGAACCTGTTGGATTTTCATAAAGCCGTTACAGCAGATCCTGGAGCAGGTTGCCATGATTAAATTCTTGAAGGTCTATTCTGATTTCACAGACATAGTATTAAATAATATTAACATTCTGATTTAACACACATAAATTATTTTTATGGCATCCTAAAATAGATCACCCTTTACCTAGATGTGGTACACATGATTGTTTTGTCTTGGTTAGTTTTTCTTACTTTTATTTTTTGTTTGTAAGGCCTGAACATACTGCAGTAGTAAATACTGCATACTGCAGATGAGTAAATAAATAACAAAATCAAATATGATTGACTCAGCATCAGTGTTACTGTAAGTATGAACATAATATGATTCCATGTTTAAAAGAAATGAGAATAAGAAACAAAGAGGAACAAAAAGAAATAAGAAACACACCTGATATTAGGCATGGAAGGAAAAAAAATTCTTAAGTGTTCAAATAAAATGTTGCCTTCCTCCCAAATAAAAAATGTAGAGAAAATTCATCCTAGAAAAATTGCTTTAAAGGGGACTTTGGGGAATAATTTATAAACGAATGATATCTGAAGTCATTCCAGCCCCATGTAAATTCATTTTTATGGAAGCAAGAAACAGCAGGCACAAATGTGCCATTTAGACATTTAGCTATCTGAAACCCATTATTTCAAACCCTGTGATTTATAGCATTTCTGTGCCTTTTCTGTATGAAAAAGCAGCCTTTCCTTGCCATGTTCCTGGAAACTAACCGCTTCTGTCATTTTGAATCGCTAGCCACTGTCCTTTCTCCCCTTCTTCAAGACCACCCACTGTGTGACGCTAAAAACAAAGCAGTTCATTTGAGCCTGTGTCAAATAAGGTCCTTGCTAAAGCATGTTCAGCTCAAAAGTTTCATTCTCTATAATGTACACCCAAGGGGTACAATTTTAATTGATAATCTTTTTCACTTTTTAAACAATCTTAAATTGAGCACATTTGCAATATTCAGTAATTACGTACCTTGAACCAAGTCCAGCCAATTTCAGGTTTGGGGGAATCTTTTAATTATGCTTTTTTAAAGCAAGTGGCTTTCCCTGTTAGGTTTACTTTACAGAGGTAACAGTAAAAGTATTCCACATGGGCGAAACATTCTGTGTATGGAATAGGCAACTTAAGATGGCACCATCCATAAAATAGAACACACCTGGTCCAGATTTTGGAATGCAATTGTTTTCTTCTAGATGGAATCCTGAATATGGTTTTTCTAGACAGAACAAAATGCTCTAGATGTTCCATTCTGTTCTAGCTGTTGTGGCTAAACATGGACTTTTCTTTTTGTTCTGCAGCATTAGCTTTTCAATATCTGGCCACTTCAAGAGTGATTAATCATGTCACTGTTTCTGTTGGCTTATGCTGTGGAGAAAATGAGAAGCAGTTTTATTTTATTTATTTTATTTATTTATATTTTATTTATTAAACTTATTATACCGCCCCTCTCCTTGCGGACTCGGGATGGTGTACAGCCAGCAAAATTTAAAACATAATATATATACAGATCAATTAAAATGCAAATTAAATCACTATCAATTTAGATCAAGTTTGATCTAGTGGTTAAGGCACCAGGCTAAAATCCAGAAGACAGTGAGTTCTTGTCCCATGTCAGACATGAGCCAATCAATCTCTCTCAGCCCAACTGAATTGGTCAATTCCTGTCATAAGCAGTGAATCAACACTTGATTGATCAAAACAACGACAACAACCAAATTCTCCAGCAAACCTTGTGCTTGTGGAAAGACTCTAGGAAAGGAAAAAGGAGAAAACAAACCAAAACATTTGGAGCAAAGCAGAGGGCATTTTACTACTACTACTTTATTTGACTTACAGTACCTGGCTGTCTTTTTCACTCCTTGTAGCAAGTGATAAGCCTCACCCTGGAAGAAAATCAAGTGGCTCTCTATAATTTGCCTTCATAGTCAGTTATACTAAAGTTATATTAAGTGAGGATTTATACAAGAAACTCCATGTAGGTTTATGTAATTCCTTCAGCAACTGACTTAGATTGGGTTTCATACTGAGACCCACTTTATTTATTTTATTTAGTTAGTTTGTTAAACATGTATGAGATAACAGGTGTAAGTATAAACATGGACAAGAGCACATGAAATGAGTACAAATAAATGGGGACAGTAGGACAGGGATAGTAGGCACACTGGTGTGCTTATGCACACCCTCTTAAAGACATCTTAGGAATGGTATGAGGTCCATGGTAGTCAGTTTAAGGTTGAAGCTATGGAGGTTTGAGGAAGTAACAAGGTAGAGCATTCCATGCATTGACCACTCTATTACTAAATTAACATTTTCTGCAAACAAGTTTGGAGTGGTTTACATTGAGTTTGTATCTATTGTGTGCCCATGTATTATTGCCATTGAAGCTGAAGTAGTCATTGTCAGGTAGGGCATTGTAGCAGACAATTTTGTGTACAGTGCTTAGATTTAGATCATAGGTGCCTTAGTTCAAGGTTGTCAATTTATCCTTCTCACATGGTCAATAGTTAATAGGGTGCATTACTATGAGACCACATACCATCAGAGCATAGAAACATGTTTTTGTAAATATTCTTGTGAGGTAAGTGAACTTCAAATGGGGGTATATAATCTGAAAAAGAGAAGCTGGAGATTACATCAAAAGTATCATAAATTTAAGAAGTACTTACACATATGGTATGGTTTCTCTGTTGTTTAGATGTGCAGTGCTCAGTGCATGGTCTTGATTGCTACTGATGCTTTGATTCAGGCTATTGTTATATATGCTGTGAATATTTTAATCTTCAAAGGGACTCCACAATCAATAAGAATAAAAAATATGCATATGGTGCATATGCACAGTTAAACTTGGCAAGCAATAATCAGCATAGTAGTTTACTCATTATTTCCCCCCATAAATTATGTGCTGATGGCTTGCTTTTAGTGCGGCTGATTCCTTTAGAGTTTTTGACTGAGTGCTTTTGAAAAGCAAAAAGTAACCTCAGTTGGTTCGTTGTTGGAATTTTTGACTGATTTCATTGTTTATTCATCCTTGTGCACTCTGTACATTGCACTGCATTCATTTATGCCTTTTTGTTTATGGAGCTTTCTAAATATGTTTACAATTTCAGAAAGGTTCTGTACCATTTGGCCCACTAAGCTTAGATTTGTGTGCCTTGTGCAAATGCTATTGGTTCTTGCTGAGGTTTAGATGTAGAGTGCCTTTGCAGCAAATGTGTTATATCCAAACATACAGTGAAAGCTTCACAATTAATAGGGCATTGTATCCCCTTGTGCCCCTTTATGAATGGAGACATTATGTAAATTACTTTCTGCCGATTGACTTGCTGAGATTATGCACCACGTGCCTTCACTCTGCTTGTGCTTTTGCACAGTGTGCAGGGTACATTGTTTCTTAAAAGCCTATGTGCCTTTGTTGGCTTTTTGCCCATTTTTAAAGGGTGGGGTTTTTTTTGAGCACTTGATATAAAAAGAGAAGTTGTTTTACTGAACAAGAGTGCCTAAAAATAACAATCTTTTCTATTTGCTACTGAGTACTAGGATACTCATGGACAGTGCCCACTAGGGAAGTTGGCTTGCTGTTTTTTATTATTCCACAATGATACACAATACTATACTTTATCTGGAATGATGCGTGAATCACATATACTCTTTCCAGACCCCTCTGAATATTATAATGCATATGTTTCATAATGTCCTTTAGTGTCGCTGCCTTGCAAATCTTGTGAAAAATTAAACTGGTGGCCCATACCATATACATTTTAGAACAGGTATGTCCAACTTGCAGCCTGTTGGCCACGTGCAATCCTGGACAACCTGTAATTCGGCTGCACCAGATCATAAACTTTTAATATTATTATATGATTTTTGTACATTAACTATATTATATGTTTCATATACTGCCAAAGACAATTCTTCTTCACTCAGTGAAGCCCAGGCAAGCTGGGTTGGACAAGAATATTTACAGTTCTATTAATACTGATAGAGAGGTCCCCAAAAATGGGAAATTCTCTTATTATGATATTCTGAATTTCTGACATATAATGCAATAGATATAAAAAGACCATATTACAAATGCTATCACTCCTTATTTTTAACTCACGGACCACCAAATCTTGCAATACCAGCCTTGGCTCCAGTTCTTATATTAGAAATCCCTGGAAGGAAATTTATGTCTGTGCTCCACAATACATCTGTAGAGTATTTTGAAAGCCTTACAATAAAAATCGCACTGAAGCAAGATAAATCGAGAGTAGTATATATTTATCAAAGAATTGCATTTGAAAGACTGCTCTGTGGTTATGATGTATATAGCTGAACTGCTGCAATTCATTTTCAGATAATATACAGCTATGTCCTTTAAGGATTCTGCACACTTTTGTTATAAAGTGTCATCTTAGAAGATATTTTTATTTTTGAGAGAAAATTGTTAAGATATGAAACAGGTATATAGAAATAAACATTAAAACAATATAGGACTGTGCTAAAATACTAATATGTAGATGAAATATTATCAAACATAAATGCCAAGATAAATACCTTCTAGCATAACTTTTATAGGCACTAGTTGCATAGGAAAGAAGTAGAATAATGAATGTATTAATGATGGACAAATAATTGTTCAACTGCTTTCGGCATAACAAGTGAAGTGATTTTGGTAAAGGATATACCCAAGATTACAATTACTGTGTGTATGCAAGTGTAAAGGTAGGATTATGATTCTGGATGCATAAGGAAAATTTACATTTTTCATTGGAATTTGGATGTCTGCTTCATGAATTGTAATTGTAAAACAATAGCAATAGCAGTAGCCCTTGGATTTATATACTGCTTCATAATGCTTTTACAGCCCTCCCTAAGTGATTTATAGAACCCCCAACAATCTGGGACCTCATTTTACCCACCTCGGAAGGATTGTGATGACCCGGCTTGAAGCAATCAGCGAACAGCAAGAACTTATAAACAAACAGTCTTTATTTCAAAAACCCAATTGCCTTCTTTCTTTCAATGTTGGTTTATTTCCAAAAACAAAGTGGATAGTTGCCAAGACAAACTCTGGCTGTACTCCAAAGGTAATTCTTAGATAAGACGAACAAAATTGGCTTAGGAAATCTTACCCAGGAAGATGAGGTCACTGAGAAGCTAGAACTGCAAATTCAGCCTTTGATTCAAGCATTGCTAATCACAAACTGGCTAGCTTTAAATGCTTTAGCTCAGCTGCATCCCATTCGTCATTTCCTCCTGAGTAGACTTTTTCCCCACAATATGTTGTCCTTGCGTCTCTATTTTGGAACAGGTGGGGGAGCTGCTCTCAGTTCCTCCTCTGAACTTCCCCTCTATGGCTCCGCCCCAGCTTACTGGATCCAACCTGGGCCTGCTGTTCCCCATTCTCATCCTCAGCTCCAGCCTCTCCCTCACTGCTCTCTGCCAGATGTTCCACCTCAACCTCCCAGTCAGAAGCTGACAGAGGCATGACAAGGATGACAGGCTAAAGCAACCTTAAGCTGGTCAGGATCAAGCATTTGGCAGTGAGTTGAGTTAGCATGCAAAACTGCATTCTAACCATGGCACCACCAAGGCTCATACAACATTATAGTGTAAATGATTATACATCACAGGAACTTCCTTAGTCACAAATTCATTTAGAACAGGACTCACTAATTCCAATGGTCCATCTACTTCAGTCTTACATGTATTTCTTTTCTTTTTGTTTTGTTCATTTTTTTCAGAGTAGCCCACATACCCTTAAACATGGATACCTCTTACTATGTCAGATTGGAACAAAAAATAAGGGGGAGGGGGTCAGAGTATGAGTGCAGTGAAACAGAAGCTAGAATTGTTACCTTGATTTTCCCTTTTCAGGAAGAGTCACTTGCTTATTGTCTCAAGGGACCATAATCAGTTTCACCTTTCTAACCCCACCAAGCATGTATCCAAACAGAGAAAAAGGTCCAATCAAAATCTACATATATGATGTTGATTAAGTGCTGAAATAGAGCTAAATGAAATGCATTTTTACTCATTTATTATTATTGTTGTTGTTATTGTTGTTATTGTTGTTATTGTTGTTATTGTTGTTATTGTTGTTATTGTTGTTATTGTTGTTGTTGTTGTTGTTATTGTTGTTGTTGTTGTTATTGTTGCTGTTGTTATTAATAATTAAATTTATATACTGCCCCTCTCCGAAGACTCGGGGCGGTTTACAGCCTGATTAAAACAGAAAAACAATACAATAGCAATACATCATTAAATTTAAAATCTAAAGGAATGAGAGGTGTGGATGTACAGGGAGCTGATCAGGTTTTAGATGGTGCAATATTGAAGGGAGTAAAGCCCAAACATAATGCTAAGAATTATCCTTTACACTCAATGGATTGTCAGCCAAATCATATGCAAAGTTCTACTGACATCGATGATAACATGATTTTTACTGAGACAACTTCTGTAAGTTCACTTATATTGCAATAAGTGATTCAGCAATTAAATTGAAGACGTATATTGGGGTATTAGTCCAATAAATGTGTCAATTTGAAGCAACTGTGAAAAAGTCACACTCCAGTTTATAATAGCATTGAATAAATTAAATTAACTGTAATTCCCCTATATATGTGGTATAGCCAAATCTTGAATACTGTGTACAGATCTCATTTCCATTTTTGCAAAAAGGAAATAACAGAGCTAGGAAAAGTGCTGAAGAGAGGGCCGAAATGATTAGGAATCTTAAACATCTTCAATAAAGAGCTAGCATATTTGGGGCTGTTTATCTTAGGAAAAAATAACTGCGAGAGAATATGATCAAAGTGCATAAAATCATGCATGGCATGATGAAAGTGGATAGAGCTAAGTTTTCCTCCAGCTCTCAAAACACTAGTACCCAAGAGGGCCATCCGTTGAAGGTGACTGGAAGGAGATTCAGAACGGAGAATATAAAATCCTTCACACAGTTCATAATTACTTTGTGGAATTAATTGGTAGCGGACAAAACAAAATCTTCACGGAGCATGCAATTAACACGGAAATATTTACTAAAAGCTGAAGTTGTGATTACTAACTGAGATGGTAGCAAAAGAAATACATCATCAACAGATCTGTTGAGGACTATTAACCTTGGACTCAGTGTTGTCTCTGGATTCAATTAGATGTTTCCTTATATCAGTACAGTGGGACAAAAAAAGAAAGGGATATATCTCTATCATCTACTTGCAATTACCCCAAAAGCATCACACTGACCACCAACAATGTTTTAAGACAGGCTTAGGTTGTTTCAGTTAAGACTAATCGTATTAGAATAGGTTATCAGATCATTTTATGCCACATACTACTTATTGGGGAATTATTACCATCATAATGTCTGGTTTAAAAAATATGTTAAATACCAATAGCAATAAGATCTATATACCTCTCCAAAGTGCATTACAGCACTCTCTGAGTGGGGTACACAGAGTCAGAATATTTCCCCAAACAATCTGGCACCTTATTTTACCAATCTCAGAAGGATAGAAGACTGAGTCATCTTTGAGCTCACCAGGATAAAATTCCAGACTGTTGGCAGAATTTGCCTGCAATACTGCTTTCTAAACACTGTGCCACCAGGGCTCCTTTCTAAATCATAGGACTTAGAAATGCTCTTGTAAAATAAGTTGATAAAATATTCTTGGGAATTTGGTTGCTTGATACACTGAATAAATTTCATCAAAGTTCAATTTCTATTTTAGAAAGAGCTACTTCTGGACATTTCTCTGCTTTATTTTCTCTGTTCTTTAATGTGCTTAACTTGAAACTGGAGTTGTGTTTTTGACAGATTGAGAAATGATCTTGTTCACCTGACAAAGTGTGGAACTACAGAGGTGTCTGAATTGCATAGATGCTAAAAAAATTAACCAAAGACATAGTAATTTTAATATCATTCATCATTAACTGAACTTGGTGGACATTTCTGAAATATAGGTCAAAATGTATTTGTCTGGACTTTTATTCCCACAATCATGCTGGGGAGAGGATAGTTATAATATTTAAGTGAATTTACTTATTCACCTCTCATGTAGGTTTGAGTGCACTTAAAATGACACAGGAGTTGTTGGAATTCAAAAAATCATTTGCTATAAGCTTTGTATAGATACTTTGTTGATAGGCCAATGAACTCAAGAAACTGGAATTTATATTTAGATCCCCCACATCCAGTGGTGGGCTTAATTTTTTTTTTTACTACTGGGCATGGCTCAGTGGGCGTTGTGTGGCTTGGTGAGTGTGGCAGGGGAAGGATACTGTAAAATCTCCATTCCCAGCCTACTCCATGAGAAGTATATTGTAAAATGTCCATTCCTTCCCCACTCCATGGAACATTACTTCAAAATCCCCATTTCCTTCCAGGCAGCTGTGACTCAGGAGGCAGAGAATAGATGGGAGTGGGGCCAGTTAGAGGCGGTATTTACCAATTCCCAACAGCTCAAATTTCTGCTACCAGTTCTCCAGAAACTTGCTGAATTCCACCTCTGCCCACAATCCTATTATTTTCAAAGATGAACTGAACATTTCAAGACTGTTCCTTATTCCCTCTGGGAAATAATTGTTTTAAACTGTAACTCATAATTAATTACCTACCAGCGATAAATGGAAATATATTAAAAGGTATGTATGTGTGTTGGGGTAGAAAGGGGGGAAGAGGTGACAGCTTAAGCCAAAAGATGTCACATAAGGATAATGAAAAGTCTTCCTGCACTGTAGCGGTGCTAATCTGCTATTGTAGCATATGGAGTGTTGGCATTCCTTTATCATCCTTCTAGTGACATCAGACTGAGAGAAACAACATACACAGTAGCAGACATTTGACAAGATAAATGGCCAGAGAATGGTATTTGATTATGAGGCTTCAAGAAAAAAAATGAATATTCCCTAACCCGTACCATTTAATAAGACTGATGAAGCTTGCCTGCTAGAGATATGGATATGGTAAAGGAAATTTGAGATCTTTTTCACAACTTTGATTTGCAAACTATTACATGATGCATATTGCTCTAACACAGCACAAGTTTTTTCCATTTAATTGTTGTTTCCTTCCAGAAATATAGGATTTAGAAAAATACTGAACACAATTCCATGTACTGTTTGTCCAGTAAAAATAACAATATCTTGGTTGGAACAACAAAACAAAGGTTGTTTGCAAATCCCTACATTCTGGGGAATATTAATTAGGACAATATGCTTACCCATCCAGAGAGCTATCCTGATGAGAATCTGGATAATTCACACTAAAATAGCTCAGCATTAGCCCTAATGGATATTCTTTTCTCCCAGCTCTCTTCCAGAGAAATCCGACATTGCATTTTAATTGATACAGAAAGAATGATCTTTGTTGAACGCACATGCACACTCTCTTTTGGCAGCGGATGTGTTTTTTAAAACCTACAATTAGATCAAAACCAAAGATCAATAAAATAGAAACATGCAACAAACAGGCATGAAACAGAAAGAGCTGCCAAACTGCTTTGTTATGTAATAGACTGGGTTTTCAATTAATGTAGCTGCAATTTTTAAGCAGCCATGAAAGAAAGATTTCTAGAAAGTCAGAGACAATTATCTGCCAAAATAATTCATCACAGCAGATGAAGGTAAAACACGTACAGCAGCTTGCCTTGCACTAAGCTATGAACATCGGGATAAATTCTACGACATTTCTACCGTGCATAATTCAGCAGGCGTCAGTGTAACAAGTGACCTTAGTTCTTTGCAAGGACTATAAATCTTGGCTTTATTTTGTTTTCATTCCAGCTTCAAATGGTGCCAATTTCAAGCAGGGGAAGCGATTTGTGTGCCTTATGCATTTTAATACCGCAATACCAAAATAGAATGGTGCCTGATTTTTTTCATTGCATAATAATTTACCTAGCAGGCAGAGTCTAAGTGGTTGCCATATAAACACTCAAGGACACAGTATTGTAGTAAGTGTATTGAAAGCTGTAATGGCCATAATGATAGAACAAACATATGCACACAAAACAAAGAAAATAATGTTGGAGGTTTGTGAACTGGATCAGTTTCTATAAAAATGTTCTAAAACTCTTTATACCCTAAATACCTTCTATTTTATTTTGTCAGATCTTTCCATCCTGCAGTGTGAGTAAAGAGAAGCATGAACAAAGAAATATACAATTATCCACGGATGAAACAAACATTTTTTTCTCCTTTTCATACCAGAAACTAAAGTCCTCAAATGAATTTTAACAGAAATAGGCAACATTTTTAACCATGAACTTTTCTGATTACTCAAATACTTAAAAACAAAAGTTGGTTAATTTGGGGTGTTCTGATTATTGTGATGGAAGTGTTGCTTTGTGTCTGGATTTTCTTTCTCTATGTTTTTCCTAGATTAGCCAGTACAATAGTAGGATCACACATCTCTGCTGCCATTGGTACATGGTAGGTGTAATGAGGGGGAGTGAGGGATTGAGAGAAGATTCTCTTAGTCATTTACATGGCGAGTTACTGCTGTTTTTGTTTTACTTTGTTTAACAATATGGGAAAATTTGAAAAACACACACACACACACATACACACACACGATGGTAATGCTTTTTGCATTACATGCCTACAGAATCAAATTAAGAACAAACTTGGTCACTTGTCCCTGTTTTCTGCTCCAGCAGTTTCAGTCCTAGCACAGTGTGGCAGGGTAAGTTCATGTTACTCACCTCAGGTTCTGTCTACCTAACAGTTCAAAAACATGTTCTATGGCAGTAGATAAACTTTGTTGCCTATGGAAATCCTCAGCCATCCAGATCATGCTTGCCCCAAAGATCCTTTTTCAAAAGGCAACTGGACTTTTCCTTGAAGATATTTTGCTTCTCATCCAGTCCTGAAGAAACGTCTTGGATAAAAAGTGAAGAGTCTTCAAGAAAAAACAAAGGAAGTCCAGTTGTCTTTTGAAAAAGCACTTTTGTGACGACCAGTGGGAAACAAGTTGGTGTTGTAGGCAGTCAGTCAGATTCCTGCCGGCTCTGAACCTTCCCAGTTGCAGTGCCCATTTACCAGATGGCTCTGGGGAAGGGAGAAGGCCTAGAGTGCTGCTGCAGGAAGAGCCACTCACCTTTATTTCTGGTGTGAAGAGAGCTTGCCGTCCTTAGGAAACACACAAACATGTCTTCAAAAGAACTGGTAAATTGGCAGCCAAACTGCTACTCTGCAATAGCATTGTGGTCTCTTGGCTCATGTAACAATGCCATATGATAATAACAATAACAACAATCATTGTAATAACCATAATCATAATCCCCTAGTGAGGCACTACCTTGATGTGGTTGAGGGGCTCATGTGCTCTAAGGAAGATGAGAGCTATGCCAGAGGTTCAACCATACTGGACAGGTCTCATCAGAGGAGCCAACCAAAGAGAGTCTCTGTCATTAAATTTCAGAAAGCCATACTGGCTTGGATGTCACCTGGGTTAGCAAGGTCCATGCTGGACATTGGAGTTCCTACATATCTGATGAAAAAATGGGCTACAGGACTCAGGACTGTTGGCTGAGCAACCAAGTCCAGAAGCTGCAGAACTACTGGAAGAGAATGTGTTTTTTCATCCCAAATATACAGTGATTGGGGGGAGAAAAGAAATAATGATATGTTATTACAGATCAAGAATATCCGAAGGACAATAATGAAGATGCATTGAAGTTAGTATATCAGAAGGCTTACTGACTACAGGAAATGCCAAACTGGCCTACATGAAACACCAAATCAAGAAAAGAATGGAGGCATGGGAACACAAATCACTACATGGCCAGTACATTTAAAAAAATAGAAGGGAAAGCAGATCATAACAAGATCTGGCAATGGCTAAGAGCAGGGAAGTTAAAGAAATAGACCAAATAGTAATTCTGGCAGCACAAGACCAAGCCTTAAGGACAAATGCATACAAAGACAGTATTGAGAAGACAGGAACATTCAGCTCCAACCTCCCGCCCACTGCTCTCTGCCAGCTGTTCCTCCTTGACCTCCAAGTCGGACGCTGATACTTGCACTTGGTGCACTTGTACTTGGTGCAATGCTTCTGTGCATGTGCAGAAGCATCTGGTCGGGTGGGCAGAGCCTCCTGCTGCCACTACCAGTTTGCCCAATCTGAGACGAACCAGTAGCAAGCCACCACTGTTTGGTAGGTAACATATGACTCATTTCTAAATCTAAGAGATTAAGAAAAAGATTCCTCAATGGTATTAAAGTAGATAGTTTTAACAATATCTGAATTTTTAAAAGGAATTTTAAAAGTTTTTCCAGTTTGAACATTCAATCTTTTTTTCTAAGTATAGTTAAAAAAAACTACAAAAAGTGATGCCTGATAATTAGAAGCTGAAATTTTTACTTTGTCTCCCTGTCATGGTCTTTGTTAATTGTATCCTTAATTTATCAGCTCACTAGATGGAAACCAGTGTGGAAATAGCAAGCTAACTGTAGAAGAGAAAGAACACGAAGATTGACAGAGAAATTTTCAAACCTGCCACCTAATTTATTACATTTGCTGAAAAGCAATGGAATGTGACAAATGTGATCAAAATTAGAGGTAACTTTCTTTCTTAGACTGTGAGACTATATCCTTCTCATATATTATCTTAAAATTTGAATGCTTCCATGCTTTAGCTGTTTGTAAACATTTAATAAGCAAGAGATATCACCCTGCCAACAAAAGCACACATAGTCATGGCTATGGTTTTCCCAGTTGCAATGTATGACTGTGAAAGTTGGACCGTAAGAAAGGCTGAGCACCAAAGAATTGAGGTCTTTGAACTTTGGTGCTGGAGAAGACTTCTGCTAGTCCCTTGGACTGCAATGCGATCCAACTGGTCAGTCCTAGAAAAGATCAGCCCTGATTGATTTTTGGAAGGCCAGATCCTGAAGATAAACAAATACTTTGGCCACCTAATGAGAAGGATGGACTTCCACGTATGCCCTGCACTTACCTGCATCCAAAATGGTCCACGTGGGGACTCCTGGGAAGGGAGGTGTGTTGTTTTAATGGTTGCACAAAATGCGGGGGTGGTTTTGCAATAGTTTTGGCGGGAAACCTGCACAAACCTCCCTGCTGAGTCCTTGGCACCAACGGGGGAGAGTATAAATAGAGACGCGAGCGACAACTGTTTCAGTTCTGTGCTAGTTTGTATCATATTGACTTCTCACTGTAATAAAGTATCTGTTGGATGAAACTTGGACTGCTTATTTGACCCACATCTATTTCAGATCATAAGTATGAAAAATGGTCAGAAGTAACTTTTTTCCATGACAATACCAGAGACACTACCAAAGAGCAATTGTGAACAAGCAATAAGTTCCTTATTCCAGCTGACAATCAAGGCATCAACAGAACCATTGGCTGAATCATTTCACAAACTCTTCCAATCCCATTCCAACCAATTGCAACTGTCACTCCTAATAAAACATCTGCAAGAAAACAAGAAGCTCAGAGAGCACCAAGGTCTCCTCATTTCAATCCTGAGCTACAAACATTCTTCTGTTACTACTGCTGTTACAGATAAGTTAAAGGTTCAGATAAGTTAAAGGTTCCCCTCGCACATATGTGCTAGTCATTCCTGACTCGATGGGGCAGTGCTCATCTGTTTCAAAATCGGGGAGCCGACTTTGTCCAAAGACCTCTCCGTGGTCATGTAAGCAGCATGACTAAGCACCAAAGGTGCACAGAACACTGTTACCTTCCCACCATAAGTGGTCCCTATTGTTCTATTTGCATTTTTTATGTGCTTTCAAACTGCTAGGTTGGCAGAATCTGGGACAAGTAACAGGAGCTCACCCTATTATGTAGCACTAGGGATTCGAACCGCTGAGCTGCCCACCTTCCAATCGACAAGCTCAGCGTCTTAGCCACTGAACTAACGCATCCCCCTTTTTTTAGATGGACCATCCCAATAGGTCCCTTCTCCCTATAAATTTTCCCATGTAGAATTCCATAATTCAATGTTCCATATGCAGTATGCCTTTTTCCTAGAGTCTTTTTTCCTCACCAAACATTCAGTGACCACTTAACATGTGTTGTCCTTATCTTATCTTTTTTTTCCAGCACATGGGTTTAAACAACATAGCCGCTGTAACCTAGCATTTGAGTATGCACTTAATATTCATGATTATTGGGTGTTACGCTTACTTGGGTGTATGCCATTACTGTATCATTGTTACTGCTGAATCATGTGCAGGAAACAAATATGAACCAGTGAGCATCTCCAGAGTGACTGCTTTCCCTCTTCCACTCTGGGGAGTCTTCCCAGGAGAACAGCAGTTGGCTTTGCACTAAGGCAGGGGTGTTAAACTCAAGGCCCGGGTCATGGATCCGGCTGGGGGTGGGTGGGTTAGAATAGAATAGAATAGAATAGAATAGAATAGAATAAGAGTTGGAAGGGACCTTGGAGGTCATCTAGTCCAA
>JANHFP010002687.1:45413-58082 GCA_032468135.1 Calamaria suluensis | reverse complement strand
CTAAAAATCTAAGTCCCCAATTTAAGATTCCCTTCCCATTTAAAACCCTAATCATCCCAGGCCGGCTTGCCGGAAGAACAAGGTCTTCAACTCCCGGTGGAATGCCCTTAAATCAGGGAGATTTCGCAGTGCCGTGGGTAGTTCGTTCCAGAGGATCGGCGCTCCCACAGAGAAGGCCCTCCCTCTCGGGGTCACCAACCAACACATTGTAGTCGTCGGGACCCCCAGCAGGCCCTCTCTGTGTGAGAGCACTGGTCTTTGGGAGACCCACTGGCAGAATGCGGTCTCTTAGGTATCCTGGTCCGATGCCATGGATCGCTTTAAAAGTCATCACCACAATCTTAAAGCGAACCCGGAAAGCCACCGGCAACCAATGCAGCTCACGCAGGAGTGGGGTCACCCGGGAAAACCGCGGTGCCCCCATAACCACCCACGCGGCCACATTTTGTACCAGCTGAAGCCTCCGGGTGTTCCCCAATGGGAGCCCCATGTAGAGAGCATTACATTAGTCCAGGCGGGAGGTGACCAAGGCATGAGTGACTGTTCATAAGGCATCCCGGTCCAGAAAAGGGCGCAGCTAGCATATCAGGCGAACCTGATATAAGGTCCCCCTGGCAACGGCTGTGATATGATCTTCTAACGACAGCCATACATCCAGGAGGACGCCAAGGTTTCACACCCTCTCTGTGGGGGGCAAGATCTCATCCCCAATAGCCAGAGATGGTACCAACTGGCTATACAGGGCTGTCGGAAACAACAGCCACTTGGTCTTGGATGGGTTGAGCCGGAGCCTGTTTCACCTCATCCAGACCCGTACGGCTTCAAGGCACCGGGACATCACTTCCATAGCTTCGTTGGGGTGATTTGGTGTAGAGATGTACAATTGAGTGTCATCTGCACAGAGGTGACACATCTACACCAAACCCACAGATGATCTCACCCAGTGGCTTCACATAAATGTTAAACAGGAGGGGAGATAAGACCGAACCCTGAGGCACCCCACAAGTCAGGGGCCTTGGGGTCGATCTCTGCCCCCCTGCCAACACTAATTGCGAGTGGTTGGAGAGGAAGGATGAGAACCACCGCAACATGGTGCCTCCCAACCCTAGCCCCTCCAACCGCTGCAATAGGATACCATGGTCGATGGTATCAAAAGCCGCTGAGAGGTCTAACAGGACCAGGATAGAGGAATAACCCCTACCCTTGGCCCTCCAGAGATCATCCACCAATGCAACCAACGCTGTTTCAGTGCTGTATCCGGGCCTGAAGCCAGATTGAAATGGGTCTAGGTATGCTTCTTCTTCTAGGTGCTGTGGGAACTGTCAAGCCACCACACTCTCAACAACTTTCGCCATAAAGGGAAGGTTGGAGACTGGACGATAATTATTTAAAAGTGCTGGGTTCAGGCCAGGCTTCTTCAGAAGAGGCCGCCTTCTTAAGGGTGGTCGGGAATGACCCTTCTCCCAAGGAAGCATTCACAATCTCCCGGAGCCAGCCTCGTGTCACCGACCTGGCAGTTGAGACAAGCCAGGAAGGGCATGGGTCCAATAAACATGTGGTGGTATTCAGCTTCCCCAACAAGCTATCCACACCCTCGGCGGTCACAGGGTCAAACTCCTCCCAGATGGTCATCTCAAGACCTGCCTCCGTTATCTCCCCCGGGACCATCTCCCTGGAGTCCAAGTCCCCCTGAAACTGAGCGATTTTATCCTGCAGGTATCGGGAAAACTCCTCCGCTCTGCCCTGCAAAGGGTCCTCCCCGGCCCTCACCGTCAGCTAGGTCTGGGTTGCCCTAAACAGGGCGGAAGGCCGATTTTCTGCGGACGCGATAAGGGCAGAGATGTAACTTGACCTCGCTGCCTCTATCGCCACTTAGATAGGTCCTAACGTGGACCCTAACCAGTGTCCGGTTGGACTCGGTACGGCTGGCTCTCCAGGCAGTCTCTAGACGTCTTTTTCGGTGCTTCATCTCCCAAAGCTCCTCCATAAACCATGGAGCTAAACGGGATCCGTGCTGTCAGAGGTCGCAAAGGAACAACTCGGTCCAGGGCCGCGGCGGCCTCCCGATCCCAGGCCGCCACCAACTCCTCAGACAAGCTGTGTGCCAGAGTCCCAGGACATGGCCCAAGCTCCATCTGGAACCTCTCCGGGTCCATCAGGCGCCTGGGGTGGAACCACCTTCTCGGTTCCACCTCCCTGTGGTGGGGGTAGAGGAATGGAAGTCCAGCTTAAAGAGAGAGTGATCTGATCATGACCATGGCTCAATGACTAGGTCCCCACTGCCAAGATCACTCAACCAGTGACTGGAGAGAAAAATCAGATCTAGCATGTGTCCCCCCTCGTGAGTGGAGCCAGAAACTACTTGGATCAGGTCCAAAGCCATCATGGAGGCAATGAACTCCCGAACCACCCCCGAGGTCATGCCTGCAGAAGGTAGATTGAAATCCCCCATGACCAAAAGTCTGGAGGTCCCAACCACCAACTCGGTGATCACCTCTAGGAGGTTGGGCAGGACCGCTGATACTTAGCAGGGAGCCAGATACACAATCAGCAGACCCAGCTGAACCTCTTCTTCTCCCAGGGGCTGATGGTTTGCACAATTACATTATGAAACTGGGATCATGCAAAACAAATAGCATAAAACTACACATAGGATGGTATGATAAACATAATTTGAATGTTCATTTGCTTATTTATGCAATTTGTATAGCTGCCCATTTCAACAAGTGACTTTGAATCAATTCCAGAATAAGATTTATTGGAGGAATACACAGGACTGTGCATGTTCCAGTGTAACATGAGTGATTCCAGGTAATGAGAGAAATATAAGAATCTAATAACAATTCTGTGCTTGAAATCAATATCTAAACTTTCTTTATGAAATATTAGCTATAGTAGGTGATGAATTTCTGATTACTGTATTAAAAGGTACCCAATAAAAGAAACTATGTATTATATCTGGATTGTCGGGATCCCTGTGCCCGACATGATGTTGGATGGAAGTTAACACAGCTTGCCCGATGGATGATGCTGGATGATCTACAATTCTTCAATGGGTGGAGGGGTATGGTTGCACGGGGACGGTGTGGTAATGGGGATTGCTTCACGAAGGCCTCACGGTTGGTAATTGCGTCATGGTTATCTGTTTTGTTAATGGTTAGAGGTGACATGGCTGAAGGGGATTGGATCGCTGAGGAACACAAGTTCCACCCATTACAAGGTTTAGTTTTTATAGTCCATAAAAATTTCTACTAATAGCAATTAAGAATATGTAAGATTTATTATGCTTAATGTAATATATAAAATGCAATGTAGTTACTATTATATAATGAGATTAAAATTAGCAAAATTGTTGTTGTTTTCTGTCTCTGCCTACATTTTTGTACTTGTTCTATTTGTGTACTGAAAGTGTTGTCCAAAAGCAAGGTTGGATCTTAAAAATATTTTCATTTCCTTCCTACATGAATAAACACATAGAATCTTAAGTTAAGTACTGAATCGTGACCATATTTCAAGTTTGTGTGTCATAACACAATTTTAGAACTTTATAGTATGTGTTGGGCTATGCGGTGTTTCAGATTCAAAATACGGGATGGGAATTTGGGGGTTGGACACTAGAGGGATAGTGGAATAAAAGAATTCAAGATTACAATTAAAGGAGAACAACATTTAAGTTTAAATTATTAATACAGGATGATGCAAAATACTTTCTAATTTGGTGTTTTGAAGGATATTTGTGAACAATGGACTCAGAAGTTAATTTTAAAAATGTCCGCCACTATAGGCAGACTGTGTTTCAAAGATAATATGAGCAAGCTTTATTGGATAGGAGTGTGTCTGATTTGAAAGTGGATATAAAAACAGAAGCTGTGGGAATGATGTGGAAGGAGATGCTGCATTACTTTCTTATGATGCATTTTTAAAAGACACTGGTTAAATTTGTGAATAATAAATTGCTGATAAGGGACAAAGAAAAAATGAGAAAAAAAAATCATGTCCAGGAATTTGAAGGGATTGAGGATCAAGATTGCCAAAAGTCAATGAATGGAATATTTTAAAAATCAAGATTTGAAAAGTGAAAGAAAGGAATATGTTTTTTATTTATTTGATTAAGTCTGAAATATAGTAAATATATTTCAGTTGACCTTTAATGAACTTTGCTATCTATGAGTGACAAATGAACCTGTAATTTTTTTTTCATCATAAGGTGATAGGTTACTAAAATTGGTTGTATTTGTTAGGAATAGGAGTGTTGTCTGGCTGTCTGTCTGTCTGTCTGTCTTTCTTTCTTTCTTTCTTTCTTTCTTTCTTTCTTTCTTTCTTTCTTTTCCTTTCTTCTCTCTCTCTCTTTCCATTTTTCCTTTCATTCCGTTTTTCCTTTCTTTTGTGCACTATGTATTTTTTCTTCATAATTGTTTTGGTTTGTATTAGTTATTACATTTTTAGATGTAATGCCCAATAAAATTACTTTAAATGATGGTTTACATATATTTCTGACTTTCAGATTAACATTTTGGAAACAGTATAATTTTTCCCTTGTCTCAGGATGGATAATAAGGTATCTGTTGATCTGTGAAATGTAGCAATCTTGATGTTTCACAGCATAACTATTTTAAGATTGTACACTGAGTAGTTCTCAAGTGCATGTCATATATAAATGAGTTACATTATGCCGCAAAGACAGATTGGGTCTCCTGGGTGAAAATAGATGAAAAGTACTGTTGATGGTTCGCTTGCTGGCCTAATCACTATGGTTGCAGTCTTCTGAATCTTTGAGTTTAAATAATGAGTTGTTTGTTGCAGACCAAGGCAATCACCTTACTTTGAGCCACAGTGTTTAATCGACCGATCAATCAATTTTGATTGACTAGAAAGGTGTGTTATTTTGAACACAAGCAATTTGCTCAGTCTGCAGTTGACAAGAATTGTCATAAAACATGGATTTCCTTTCTCCTATAGGAAGGACCATCTGCTGTAAATACACTGTATGAAAGTGCAGGTAAGTGCACTTTCTTAAATTCTTAATCAAGCATACATTTCTTTTAAAAAACACTATAAATTAAGAGAAAATTGCAATTTTGAGATATTTCTTGTTACATAAACATATAGTCTTAAAACTGTCTTAGCAAATTAAAGCTTAGTAAGAAGCTTCTCAAAATTATTAGAGTTTGGTATGTTTAGTTTAATGTAAAGGACTAGGGGGTGACAATATCTCAGGGTTTCCCAAAAAGAAGAGGGAATTACCTATTGTCCAAAGCACCAAAAGGCTGGTCAAGAAGCAATGAATGGAAACTAATAAAGGACAGAAGCAACTTAGAACTAAGAAGAAATTTCCTGACAGTTAGAACAATTACTCAGTGGAACAATTTGTCTCCAGAAGTTGTGAATACACCAACACTGGAAAATTTTAAGAATAGATTGGACAATAATTTGTCTGAAATGGTATAGGGTTTCCTGTCTGAGTAGGGTTGGACTAGAAGACTTCCAAACTCCCTTCCAACTCTGTTATTCTGTTATTAATAAAAAGAATGTGAAAATTGTAATACAGCCAGTAAGTGTCTGTATCTAGGCTATAGAAGCTTGCAGATAGGTAAAAATAAAACCTATTCATTGGAAACAAACAATACAACAATAACATTTAAAACCATATTTTTAACCCAAAGAATGACTTTCCTTAGTTTTAATAATCATAGAAATTTGATTTTATTTTTGAGATCATCAATTTCATTTCTCTTACTGTACTATACTGATAAGCCAGGTAGTTTAATTGTAATTTTAAAGTGGGTTATGTCTATTGTGTTTTAATTGTTGGCTGTGAACCGCCCTGAGTCCGAAAGGAGAGGGGTGGTATACAAATGTAATTAAACTCAAACTCAAACTCAACTATATTTTCCATCAGAATTTGCTATTTATAGTACCAATGGCAGCTACAGAAAATCCCTGACCCTCACAAATAATATGCAGCAAATGGAATAAAAAAATACTATCTTTTCACTTGATTCTTGGTACTCATTTGTCACACTGATCCATTCAGGGAGAAGTGGAGCTGCTGTGGTCCAGAGGTGGAGCTCTTGCCTCACAGTCAGGAGATTGTGAGTTCGATCCTAGGTAGAGACCAGATGTAGCATCTCCTGCTTGGGCAGGGGTTGGAGTAGATGACCTGCAAGTTCCCTTCCAACTCCATTACTCTGTTTAAAAAAAGATACAGTCAGTAATTTTATTTTCAAAGAAGTGGCAGAAGAGACGTCAATGAATTGCTTCTACTTGGCAGTAGTGAATATGTCAGTCTTCAGTTTAGCATTAGGATGGGTTCCTTATCTAATCAAATTTTCCTATTTTCCAATCTACTGTGATTCCAGAGATGTATAATGCAATGTTCACATCTTCATTAGTCTCTTTGGTACTGCTTTCAATGAATTGTTTTAACAAAGGGAATACATCTAAAATCTCATTTTACATTTTACTATTCTGCAGTTGCAGACAGAGAGATAAAAAACATTCAGTTTAAGTCACTAAATACATGTGCAGTATTATATATTTCCATAGTTAAATACTGATAAAATTATTTTTTAGTTCAAAAACACATATTGAAATATTTCCTGAGAAAGCCATCTTGACTCCCAGTGAAATTACAAAATAATATGTATTGAGCCCCCATACATTAAAAAAATATTGCAGATATTTCCTTTAGAGGACTGATTTTTAAGTAGTTCTTAAAAATCCCCCTAACACCGGGGAAGGCTAGCTAGTCCGGGTGGAGCACTATTATTGACCTGGCATATTCCCCCAAGAGGTGATATACTTCCATGTTTTTCATCTATAATTGTTCAGACAACCTTCTGAAAACTGGAACTCAAAGTTTTTCAAAGCGAAATCTTGCCTGTGGATCTTACTGTACAGTGTTCCCAAACAGCGCAGGTAGATTTTTGGCTTATTAAAGCCTGAAGACCTTTTTGTTAAACACAATGTGCTCCATCATATAAGCACACAGAATTTGACCTTGTTAAGAAAACTCAATTTTATATGCTATCAGTAATTTTAAAAGCTATATGTAGCCTTATCTGTCTGTGTAATCTATTTACCAAAAATAAAATCTTTATTTATGTTTCTCTGATAACATATCTAATGTGTTTTCAAATGTGTATCTTTAATGCCTCATCTATCTTAATGGCAAATGAATGGCTTTCTAACTTTTCAATAATTTGATCAGGGGTGGTATTCAGTGGTTCTGACCAGTTCTGGAGAACTGGTAGCAGAAATTTTGAGTAGTTCAGAGAATTGTAAATACCACTTCTGGCTGGCCCCACCCCTATCTATTCTCTGCCTCCCGAGTCCCAGCTGAAAGAGAAGAAATGGGGATTTTGCAGTAACCTTCCCTTGTCACACCCACCAAACCATGTCCACCAAGCTATGCCACACCCACCAAGCCACAGAACCAGTAGTACAAATTTTTGAATCTCACCACTGTATTTGATCATTTAGATTCTCTGCTAGATCTGTGATTTGTCATCAATAGACAAAGGGATTGTTTAGGCCAAGACCCTCATGATGCAGTTATACGTAAGTCTTAATATTTTCAGCTATGTAATGAGCCCATGCATACTTTTCTTCTTTAAGAGTTTCTTTAATTTGAAGTAAACCTCTGTCTCCATTTCTGCAATATAATCTTATCAGTATTATAATTATTATTTGGCTTTGGAATAACATCAGGAACAGGAGAGGTTTGTTTTCCTATTCTTATTTATAATTTCCACAGTTCCAATTTTCCTAAGATACTGAATGTTAAAAAAAATATTCATATAACAAAGCAGAATAAATACCCATCGGGACATTAACTTACTTCTACAAGTTATAATACCAGTTGGGGACAGGAATGAGCATTCTAATTTCTGAGTTTGTTAAAAAAAGTTGTGTGGATATCGAGTATTTCTCTTTTAGTCTTCATTCTGAACTATATCCACTAGGATGCCTCTAGCTTTGGGTGAAGCAGATTAAAACGGTCAGTTGTAGTAAATATATTTATTTAGGTTTAAATTGGCTAATTTGAGGGTGTGTGAATCCTAAAGACATGTCAGCATGTCAGTCCCTCTAAGAGATATGTCACCAAACTGTCCAGATTCCAAAGAGCTTCAAACTTTGCCAACACTGCAGCTACACTGATATGAAGAAGTCAGCAGTTGCAGTTCATTATCTGAATGACATGTCCTGACAAGATTTCCATTTTACAAAAGCAGGTTACTATAAAATAAGAGAACCCATCACAACCTCCCTATAATTATAAAAGAGGCTTCAAAGAGATAAATTGGGATCTGTTATGACGGATAGTGGGTTATTAAGAGATTCTAAGCAATAGGTGAAGAATGGCAAAAAGAAGTCTTAGATACAAGGCTGCGGGAGAATATAAGACTAGTTAATAGGAGATTAAATCCCCATCGATTCAGGAAGGAGAAAAATAAATAAATTAAACCCCGTCAAGCAATATTAGAAAATATATGTCTTGTAAATGAAGCTCAGCCATTTTATATCCTGTCCATTAAAGTAATGATTTTGTCTGAGATTACATTAATTAGTGTGTTTATACTACATCTTTCAATTCAATAGACAGCACGGATAATAATAGGCACATAGCATCTATAATTAGGAAGAAACTTTACAGGTCATCTAATCTATTCAGTGTAGGAATCCACTACATAGCTTGCAACTGCCCCCACTAGAAATCCTCTAACAAGAGTGAGTCCATGTTCTTAATCTACAGTTGTTGGTCTTCCCTCACTTGTCAACCTGAATCTTCTATTAATATTAAGATATGGTGTATCCCCAAATTATCTGCTTTCTTAGGTTGTGTATGGACAGGATTGCACTTGATCCTAAAGCGCAGGTCTGTGACTTGGGAGTTCTTATTGGTGAATCTGCACTATTACACATAGGCTTCTGGGTACAATTTTTTAAAAAAACTACTCTTAATCTGTGAAACCTTATTTGACTTGGTTCTCAACTTTCTTTAGGATCTTCTCTTTTGAAATGAATATGTTTATCCTGGGCACTATATTCAGGGCAGAATGTTTTAAGACCCTTTCAATATTTCTAGGGTAAATAGAATAGAACAGAACAGAACAGAACATATTTTTTATTGTTGTTGACACACAAGGAATTTATCTTAATAAAAGAAAATATATGTTCATCAAGAATCATAAGGTAATGATGAAAGTCATCATCATCAGTACCCTTAATGATAGTCATAGGGTACAGGCAGGCAATCAAATCATATTAGAAAACAGTCAGTATAAATCATAAGGATACAAGCAGCAAAATTACAGTCATACAGTCAGAAGTGAACAATGAGAAGATTAATAGTAGTGCAGCCTTAGAAACTAGTTTGACAGTGTTGAGGGAATTATTTGTTTAGCAGAGTAATGGCATTCAGGAAAAAACTGTTCTTGTGTCTAGTTGTTCTGGTGTGCAGTGCTCTATAGTATCGTTTTGAGGGTAGGAGTTGAAACAGTTTATGTCTAGGATGTGAGGGATCTGTAAATATTTTCACAGCCCTCTTTTTGACTCATGCAGTATACAGGTCTTCAAAAGAAGGCAGGTTGGTAACAATTGTTTTTTTCTGCAGTTCTAATTATCCTTGAAGTGTGTGTCTGTCTTGTTGGGCTGCAGACAACTGACTTTCTCAGTGATTCTCCATTCCTTTAGAATAGTTTCTCTTAGGAAGTTCAGACTATCTGTAATTTTGTCCAGGAGCATTGTGAAAATTATTATTACATGAGTTGACTAACGGGTGTTGATTAGTTGACTAACTTATGGGACAAACACTAAGATTATATTTCTTGTTTGTTTTATTTCTAAATTTATTTGATTTTGATGGGCTTTATGGAATTGTTATTAGGTTACAGTATTATTATGCTTTGCTGTTTTTGAATATATTACATGTTTTATTCTGTGAATTGCTCAGAGTTGTTTTAAATAAGGCAGTATACAACTGGAATAATAAATACTGTATGCTCAGCTCTGTTCCTCATAAAACCAGATCTCCACTGAACGCACTCCAGCTTTTCCAAATCTATTTTGTATAAGAGGGGAAAATACAACTCTATTGTCCAGGTACTTCTTAGAACTGTATTTCATCCTTCATCCCTGCTTTGCTAGCTAGCAAACCAAAATCTATTCTTTTATATGTGAATGATGCTGTAATTTTGTCTATATCCCAAGTGGAACTTTGACTGAGCCCTTCATGCACTAATATCTGGCTGTCAATCCAAAACACTAGAAATCAACCATGTGAAAACCAAGGTGGTTGCATTCACTAATCAGCATGCTAATCATTCCCACCTTTTGAAAAATATCAGCTACCAAACTGAGTAGGTGAAGACACTTAAATGTCTAAACATCTTCCTAGACATCTTCCTTCAAACTCCACTCTTCGAATCTCTCTTTGCTATCCAAAAGACTTCTAATGCAATCATTAGATATACAACCCATAGGGACAACAGCTATGTGTAAAGGCAGCATTATATCTTTTGTTGTACACTGTGAAGTGTTGTACCTAAAAAGATTCCCATGTATTAGAAGCTGTCCAATCCAAATTTAAGAGATCCCTACCCTGAGGAACATCTGGCTTGCTTGCATGCATTTCTGCTGTCATCTGTTTGGGACTCTGCTGCTTGAAATATTGGCTTAAACAAACCTGTGGGAGTGAATCTTTAGTTCAATTGGTATTGACAGATGAATACCAGTCTCTATAGAAGAAACAAATAACAACCAACCTGGCTTACTGTGCATTCACTTCCCAAACAAGGCAAATATTTCATGTAACAGAAAATTATTTGTGTTTAGTTTAGGACTCTGAAAAAAAAATCACCTAAAGGTGCAATAAGGAAAGCAAGCGAGAGGGGGAGGGGAGAATGAAGAAACATTTGAATGGGAAAAATATATTGAGAAGATAATGTGGAACTCCATATATGGCTTCCAAAGCTGACACTCATTTTAGTTTTGGTAAAAACAGTTTTTTTTTTTCAAATAGTGAAATGCATTCACAGGTGTTATGCCTCTGCCTGCATCCGACTCAGAAGGAGAGATGGAACAGCTGGCAGAGAACGTCACGGAGCAATTAGCCTCTGAAGATGAGCAGGTTCCAACAGACTCAAGGCAGCTGGGGGGAAGGCTGGAGTGAGAGCTCTGATGAAGGCACAGCACCCCTAGTGGACGCCAGGGATAGATGAAGGGACAAGAGGCTTAAGCAAATGTTACTCGTGAATAAGAGATAGTTATGTGAAGGCCTTATAAGGCAGAGGACATGGATTGGTTTTTTGCTGGGGTCAATGTGTTTCATTCGGTTTGGATTTCTGCTTCATTTCGGCTGGTGAGTTCTCAGCATTATCTCTGCCTTGATAAGACTCGGTCTTTTATAATTAATGTTTGGATTGCAGCCAAAGCTCCTGCTGGCACACAATTTAAGTTTGCTGTTTCAAGAAGTGAAGATAACTTCTCATAAAAGACATTTTGCTCTTGGACCCATGGCTTACGTTTGTTTGGGGGGATTTTCTGTTAATTGGTTTATGTGGGATCATCACAACAGGTATGAATCTTTCATTAGTTCCCAGGAACTCAGACAGACAGACAGACAAACAAACAACAAACACACACACACAAAATAATATTGCATGAAACAAATATAAGTGCATTTTGTTTTGTTTTTATTCCTGTACATGTAAAAAGCCTTCATGAATGTCTGCTACACAATTATGGATATTTTTAGGGAAAATAGAAAAAAGGAGCATGGTTTATGGTTTTGATGATTAGGATAGATTATAGAAAGAGGAGTGATTATACTTTAGAGAAGGGGCAAAATTATAGTTGTCTTATGTCTGCTGTAAAAAGATTGGAAACTACTTTTTTGTATGCATTTTTCTTTTCTTGCACTTTTCACTTTCTCTTTTATTTCTTTTTCTTTCTTAGTTTTCTTTCTTAGGTTTTTTAACTTTTTTTTTCAAAAATCTTTTAATAAAATGGTATTAAAAATGACCTCTACACAATCTAACCTGTTTTGCAAATCTTCCTTGCAGTGCAGGAGATTAAAGAAACAACCCCATTTGCTTCAAAAGCCATTCAAAAGGGGATTTAGGCATTCTCCTTTTTTAGTCAGGATTTATTTACATTTACACTAGAATAAGGCCCAAGGAGTGGAAGAAACCTTGAACATGATTGATTTAACATATGATGGATTTTATATTTCTGCAAATTCTTTTCTCCTTGGTTGATATCACTGGCAAGATTATCAGCATGCAACTTAATGATGTGTTATGCATTTGATTCATAATAATGGCTTGGAAAAGTCAATGTGAATTGGAATAACCTGTGGGTCATTTTCAATGATAGTATGTCTATATGAATCTCAGATAAATGGTAGCTCTTTAAATCTGACCGCTTTTATCCACCATGGGATTCAGAATGACATCCTGAAAAAGTCTTTTAGATAATTGGATATAGACCCCCCCCCCCTTATTGCATTAAATTGAATCTCAAGGGAGGGAGGAAATTTGCATAGAATGGTCTCCATTCTTCAAACAATTCACTGATCATTCATAAACAAGATGCTGTGGAAGTGATGGAGCGGTGTCTGGAGGCGGTGCGGGTCTGGATGGGTGTGAACAGGCTGAAGCTCAACCC
>JANHFP010002687.1:17174-31491 GCA_032468135.1 Calamaria suluensis | reverse complement strand
CCACACCACGCCCACCAAGCCATGCCCACAGAACTAGTAATAAAAAAAAATTGGATTTCACCACTGCTATCTGCAAAAGACCTTCAGCTCCATGGTGATGGGATTAAGAAGAGCAGGACATGACCATTTAGTCATGACAAGATTAACCCACTACCATTCAGCAGAAGACATAGAGCTCACTACATCACCCATTTTCCTAAGGGTATTTCAGACATTGCACAATCCCCGCCCCACCCAGTAGCATTTCAAGACCCATATAAAAATCCTGGCACTCATCTAGCTAATTGTTCAGCTGACCCAGAACCACAAACCCTGGTGGTTCTGTTCACCAATAAATAGACCTTCTTTCCAATCAGCCTCCAGCCTCCATGTTGTTTCCAGCATCTTTCTCCCAGCTTGGAACTGAACCAGATGGATTTTCCTTCTAACATTTCCAAATAGTAAGTGAACAGATGCTTGTTACATATAAGAAATAAATATAGCTGCAGAAAGGCTGCAAGCACTGTAAAAGTGGTGGTGCATGGTGGTGATCATCATAAATTTCTTCAAGCAAACATTTTCTACATGCAAATATTTCTAAAAAATAAACATACCTACACATCTGCTGAGGTACTTCATTCAACGTGCACCACAGTGTGCACAAATCCTCTGAGATATTGAAGACCAATGAAACTTAGTGAAGATTTACACATTTGAAGCCCCAAGGCAATCACGAGCATTCATTCCCAAATATAACCTTTTTAGGTTGCTTTGATCCTATCCAAGAGATTTAGTTGATATTCTTTTGGGACTCTTTTTTGAATAGAATGCTCCTTAGGGCATTCTGGACTGTTTAATATTTATCATTTTATTTAATGACAGTAGGTTGCCAAACTGCATATTAAGCAGACTATCACCTAGGGCCAGCTCAAATAGTAGAAAACGGGTGAAATCCAGCAGGTTCTGACAGGTTCCGGAGAAGTGGTAGTGGCAATTTTGAGCAGTTTGGAGAACCAGAAAATACCACCTCAGACTGGCCCCAGAGTGGGGTGGGAATGAAGATTTTGCAATATCCTTCCCTCAGAAGTGGGGAAGGAATGAGGATTTTGCAATATCCTTCCCATGGAGTGAGGTGGGAATGCAGATTTTGCAGTATCCTTCCCCTGCCATGCCCACCAAACCATGATCACTAAGCCACACCATGCCCACCAAGTCATGCCCATAGAACTGGTAGTGTAATAACCCAGCGTGCAGTATGGAAAACAACACACTCAGTTCTTAACAAAAGTCTTTATTTAAATATCAAACCCAGTTCCCCCAAAGTCTCTGATAAAGTTTGTTTTCTTCAGTGTGAACCAGGAAATATATAGACATCAAATTGGCTGGCTTCAGGCAAGATAACCCACAGTTCCAGTAGAAGGAATCGCTCAGGAGATAAACCAAAATTCTTTGGTGATAATTTCTTCAAACTTGGCCAAGAAATAAGAATGTCATGAACCACAATGGATAACTGAAAATAATTCAGCTTTGACTCCAGCAGCAAGCCTTTGCAAAATGCTTGCTTATAAAGCCACTGACACAGTTGTATCCTGTTACTCATTTCCTCCTGAGTAATCCTTTCTGTAATCCCCTTTTTTCTTATCTTTGCTGCCTAGGGTGACGAGGAGGTGGTCCTGGTTCCTCATTTGAACTCTTCCTCTCTGGGTCTGCCTCCATCCCACTTGGCCCAGCCTAGCCCTGCTCTTCCCCATCTTCATCTGCAGCCCCTGCCTCCAACACATTACTCTCTGCCAGCTGTTCTTCTTCTTCTTCCGAGTCAGACACTGACAGAGGCATGACAGATACTAAAAAAAAATTGGATTTCATCACTAGTAGAAAACCTTCCATAAGGATACCAGGGCATGGCATGGCATAGAATAGCATTTTATCAAATCTGCAGATTACCCGATAATGGACAACACCTAATGTGGCTTGGCAAAGCATTTTGCTTCATATAATGGAGGGGAAAAGAGTCTCACTTGAAAAGTTAAGGCAGCTGCACCATTAGGAGATTTTGGCATGGTTGCTTTGAAGGCTTCCTCGTAGACTTTTTTTAGGTGTGTACAATTGTCTTGACCCTGTGAAGGGACAACGCTTTGTCATTGTGCCTGGAGGCCCCATGGTGGTGGGAAGCTTCCTAACTGGCTGTATTGTTAGTCATTGTACATATTGTATATTCCTGCAAACGATGTTTTAAATGATTTAATCAGTTTCTAATGGTTTTGATTTTTGCTGGTTTATTTGTAAATATTGTTTTCTGTTTTAGAATCTGTAAACTACCCAGAGTCACGAATGTGAAATGAACAGCTATATATTTTATTTATTAAATTTTTATGCTGCTTATCTTCCCTACTCTGGACAGCTATGAAGCAGATTAAAAATTGTGAAAAGATTTAAAGTTTTAAAAAAGACAATGGTAAAATATTATTAAGAACTATACTATGAGCACAAGCTTTGCAATGTTGTTCTTTTGGATGCTTCACATATTCCTAGTAACTACCCACATGAAAGAGAATCAAGGGCCCAGTTAAATGTAATTGAAAGAACAAATTTATTTATTTATTTATTAAACCCCTATTCTGCCCATCTCACAGTGACTTTGTGTCAGCAATATGCATTTCTGATAGACACATAGCTACATATATGGAACAGATATGGATTTCTGCTACTAAGAGTTGCATTTCTATGGAAATGGAAATAATTCCCAAGAGGTTTGATTTTTAGCTCATCAATAGTGAGCTCTAAATAGGCCATTCTGAGGATGTAGCAAAGGAAAGATGGGCCATTTTTGGTTGGGTGATTTCAAAACCTCATTTTCTGAGGCAAACCAAAGTTTCTTCCTGCTTAATAACAGCCTAAGGTTGGCAGAACTAGTTCCCATTATAATGGAACAAATGGAAAAAAAATTAAAAATCCAAAGATTCACTGAGCCTAAAACATTGCATTGGATAATTTAACAAATGAAGAATAATCTACCACCAGCTGTGCATAGGAATTTACTCTTCTTGGGAAAAAAAGCTATCAAAATTATGCCTAAAATTGATGACAATCTAATTGGGAAAAGTAGGTTAGTTTCTAACTTATGCAGAAAGTCCCAAATTATTAAATAAGCAACGACAAAAAATTCTTCAAATTACATGCATTTTCATGAGCTAATAAATACTTTGTAAGATACCGCATATCTCCGAATATGCGACCTACTCAGAAAGTAAGACCCAGCTTGATTTTTACCTGTGCACCCAATATAAGCCCTTTCCCCCCCCAAAATAAGCCCTAATTAAGACTCCGCCCACTCCAGGGTGCACAGGTAAAAATAAAGCTAGGGTGAGGATGGCGGGAATGGGACTGCCCAACTACTTACCTTCAGATAGTTACATCCAGGCCTTGCACACCTCTGTCCATTTCTTTAGCTGCAGTTGGCGAGGCTGGCAAGGCTTTCCTGAAGGACTCTGTAGCTGATAACAGCTCCAAATCGATCCAGAGTCCTGTTATTGGCTGAAGAGGCCTTTTCTAAATGCCTTTCCTGAAGGCCTTTGTAGCCATTAACAGAGTTCCGGATCGATCCGGAACTCTGTTATCAGCTACAGAGGCCTTCAGGAGAGCCTTGCTGGCCTTGCTGGACAAAGAGGTTCCTAAAGGCCTCTGATAGCAAAATAAGAGTTCGGGGTAATGCGCGCAAGTGAGGTGAGTCAGTGGATGACACCCCCCACCCCCAAAATAAGATCTGGTGCCTTTTCAGTGACAAAAAATTATATAAGATAGAGCCTTATTTTCTGGGAAACATGGTATTACAGTTAGTCCTTAACTTACAACCGTTATTGAGCTCCAAATTTATGCTGCTGAGCAAGACAGTTGTTAAGTATTTTTTCTCCATTTTATGACCTTTCCTTTCATAGTTGTTAAGTGAATGCCTGCTGTTCTTAAGTTAGCAACAAGGTTGTTAAGTGAATCTGGCTTCCCCATTGACTTTGCTTGTCAACAGGTTGCAAAAGGAGATCACATGAATCCCCCCAACACACATTTTGATCACATGATCATGAGCACGCTAGAAGGGTCATAAGTGTGAAAAAGGTCATAAGTCACTTTTTTCAATGCTGTTTTAACTTTGAATGATTATTTAATGAACTATTGTATGTAGGAACTACCTGTAATGAATTGTGTTATTTCTTATAAAAGTTTAGTTACAGCTCAGTCATAATACAAGTTAATAAAAAACCTTTGAGTTAATAAATCTAAATGAAATAATTTAAATAATAGCCTGGGAGTCAATTAATTGTCTCTTCACTCTTCCCCATCATTTTAAATGGAGATATCACATTAACAAAATATATCTAGTTTGCTTCGGAGTTCATGGATAGATGCTTAATATTATACTGCATGTGTAATTATCCTGTCTACACTGAATAGTGATACCACATTAACAAAATATCTCTATTTGCATTTGAGTTCATAGACAGATGCTTAGCATTATATGTGTAATTATCCTGTCACAAAGTTAGCAAATATTGCTATTTCATAAAAAATTCTGCACACAGAAATGACATACTCAAGTGTTCTGTTCATTTAATTAATTAATTTGTTACCCGTCTTTATTATTTTTGTAAAGTAATCAAGGCAGTGAGTATAGTAATGTACCTTTCTTCTCCTATTTTCCTCACAACAACAACTCTGAGAGAGGCTGAGAGAGAATGACTGGTTTACGGTTACCCAGCTGGCTTTCATGGCTAAGGCAGGATTTTAACTCATGGTTTGCTGGTGCCTTGACAAGGAAAGCAAAAATGCTCTCTTTTTGCTTGGACCTTCACTTTTTCTTCTTTATTCACAAATCCAGCACCAGAGGCAGATAGTATGTCAGCCAAATCAATCTAACCTATTTCACAGACTTAATTAGAATGTATGCTACCAATCTGACTTTTTTAATGGCATGCAACTGTGGCTTATGAACATGGATTGTGTTGTTTGGTTTGGGTTTTTTTTAATGTCTTTTTCTTCTTCTTGGTAATTGGTTTGCATTTGTGACTATCAACAAGGCAGACAGACCATTAATCAAAATGCACTCAGTGGTCCCATAATATTTGTAAATTGATGATGAATGTATATAGAGTGTGGTTTTATCAGCGAGTGTCTTAATTTGTTTATTTAAGCATCTAGAGGAAGCTTGCTGTATTCCAAACGTAATTTAAAATGAATGATCTAATCAAGGTAAAAGAAAGCATTTTGCTACTTTCTCTCCAAGCCTGCAGAAAAAAAATGTTGGGAAATTTTAAAAACCTCCCCCTTAAACTAATGTATTTGGCATCCCAAATTACTTGTAATGTGAAAGTTTCCTCACATTGACCTAAATATAGGATTTATTTTCTTTCTATTTAAGTGTCTTTTACTCCAGACTTTGATTCATTCCAGGCAGTAGTGTCTGTAAGCAAGAAAAAATTATCACAAACTAAATAATATTATATTTGTATTACATTATTTACTAGCAAGAATTGTTCCATTTGAAAGTTATCCAAAATACCCTCACAAAAGGCACTAAAAATCTTTAGCTAGGGGCTATAGCTGTAGGATTTAGATAAGATAGAAGTATATTTTAAAATACAATGAATGTAGATTCCAATTATCTTCTTCTACTCCTTCTACATAGGGGATGTGATAAATTTTCTCAGGGTACAAAAATAAATGAATGAGTATAACTGCCATAAAATTGACTTTATTAATAATATAATTTGGTGAATTTGTTCCTTTTTTATCATGAGTGCTGGGAAAGATGATGTACTGTACAGAAAAAAGAAATGCAGTGATGACCATAATCATTGTGGTTGGCTATAGTTACCCCTTCCTTTCATCCTCAACAATATTGATCCTCCACTTCTTGTTTTTTTTTTAAAAAAAACATTTATTTATTTTTAATCTGAGACCTGTGAAAGAATGGAAGAAAGACTTAAGTGCAACATGCATGCTAAGCCACATCAAACTTAATACTCCTGTAACAGTGTTCTGTGCACCTTTGTCATTTAGTCATGCCAGCCACATGACCATGGAGACATCTTTGGACAGTGCTGGCTCTTTGGCTTTGAAACAGAGATGAGCACCTCCCCATAGAATCAGGAACAACTAGCACATATGTGCAAGGGGAACCTTTACCTTTACTGCACCATTCTACTTTCACTTTGATGTAGGGGTAAACTACTGTGTTGTTTTGATGCTTTTAAGTTAGTGTCAATTTCTGGTTACTGCCTGGACTAGTTCCTGAAGTTTTCTAGGCAAGATTCCAGATGTAGTTTGCCACAGCCCCTATTTAAGGCTGACAAGGAATGAGGGAATGACAGCTGGCTTCATGCCTAAGGATGGACTACAATTCATTGTCTCTTGGTTTCTAACCTGATGCCTTAACTCCTATACTAAACTGACAGATTTAGAGTGTGGGTCTGGTGTCATTCCTAGTGCCATGTCCCCAACCAATCAAGTCACACCCCCACCAGCAGTTAAAAGGAAGAAAGAGCTGCAAGCTCATATTACTCTGAAAAGCACACGAGGAATGACACCAGACCCACACTCACGAAGGCCATACAAGATGCTGCCACCACACATCCATGCAGAAAGCAGACTCACACCCACACAGATGATGAGGCACGACCACGGACCAGAAGTCATACTGCAGCTGCATCACTAGTTGCTTCAAACCTCTCCGACCCATACACAAAGCGAACTGGCACCCACCATGAAGATGTGGCATGACCACAAATGCAAAGTCAATCAACAGTATCACAGCTCACCAGCTCAAATCTCCTGGCAACTAAGACTAACCTGAGTACAACCAAGCCCCCACCCGAACAAAACACACCCCAGCCAATCAGAACATAACAAACCCCCAACCAATTAGAACACAACCAAATCCCACACCTCCATCCAATCAGGACACAGCCAAGCCCCCAACCAATCAAGTCACACCCCCACCAGCAGTTAAAAGGAAGAAACAGCTGCAAGGTCACATTACTCCAAGAAGCACAAAGCTGAAGACACAAGCCTGAATATGACGAAATGTCGCCAAGAAACTTCCAATTTTACATGGGAGAAAACCCAAATAACCAAAGATCCACATACAAATACCCGCGAAAACCTCAGAAAAAAAAACCCACACACACATATTAATTCTTTCATTACTCCCTCCTACATCCAGTTGGAACTGAAGAAGCTTCTTGGATGAGAAGTAAAATGTCTTTCTCAAGGGAAAAAATAGTCCAGTTGCCTTTTGAATAAGCACCTTTGAGACCTGGATGATTGAGAATCTCCACAGACATTTGCTTTTATACATTTTTTTTCCAGTTTTCATGTTTTATAAAAAATGCATGGCTTAGAGTATTGTGCCATGGATTAATGACGCAGAAGAAAGCATTGTCCACTCTGACATCCACAATCTAGGATAATATTCAAATTGAGATTTGGAGATATCCCAGACTGCTAGGCTTCCCCTGATAATTGAAGATTGAATTAATATCTCACTACAGACATTTGGTTCTACTATATTTTATGATTTTATTGCAAACACTTCTGAGTTTTAAGTGAGAGCAAGTATGCCGATGTTTATATTTAGTTGCCAATTTAACAGGATTTGTAATTAATACTATTTTTTCAGAATTGGATTATTAGTATTTTGACAATGGCTAATCACTATACCAAATTTCTGGATAAATAATCGAATATCAGTCGTGAGAAAAAGAACCACAAGAGTTTGAATATTTCTCTGTCTTTTCTAGAGATATTTCTAAATCATTTGACAGTCAGTTTTGGGACAAAGGATGTGAGACTGGATAGATTTTTGCCTGCTCCAGCAAAGTTCTTACATTTTTACATGAAGGCTCTTTTTTAAAGATGAAAAACAATATGACAAATAATCTCTAATGCATTTAGATGCATGACTTTCCCTTGTTCTCTCTGTTACAGGGGCAGACTGCAATAATAGATTCATCTAAGTTCTGATACGGGTGGTTAAATTCTCCTAGGTTCAACTTAGACTATAGTTACCATTTTTATGCTTTTCCAATAAACAGGTGAGGGGAAAAGCTGGACTGTTTTCAATAACTTTTCCTCATGTATAAATGTGAAAATTAGCTTGAAGCAGATGAACTATTTTCTAGACCAGGGGTCTCCAATCTTGGCAACTTTAAGACGTGGGGACTTCAACTCCCAGAAATCTTCAGCCCACTTTGCTGGCTGAGGAATTCTACGAGTTGAAGTCCACAAGTCTTAAAGTTGCCAAGGTTGGGGACCCCTGTTCTAGACAACCTCTGGACATCAATAGCAACTCCAACCTGTGCAACACATCTACAAAGTTTCATTTCAAGCAGAACTCCATCAAGAAGGACTTCTTTACACATTGAGTTTTTTTTCTGTCTCCTAGTCCATTATCACATTCATCTTGTTTCTTACCAGCCATAGCAGAAGGCTTCCTTTAAGTGGACCATTGAGATCTTTGGATGCTATTGGAAATGGAAGCAATGAACTTGTTATTCTGTTTGCTGTTCAGAATAACAATTCATTTTAGCGCACACAGCAAAATATTGATATATTTGATACTTAAAAAGAAATAATATTTAATTCTGAAAATTAACTATTATTACTGTTGCAAATATTATTAATAATGGTACACAATGTAGAATATGTAAATTGTGTAGAAATGAACAATAAATGAATAAAGTGCAGTTAATTGGTTAATTGGTACATTCTGGTAAGCAGTAAAGATTCTGGATTACTCAAAACATGGTTTGACATTCTGTAACAATATTTTTAAGTTAAAACTGGTTTGTCAAGAATCTAGTATAATCTCATGTTGCCCTAGTTGATAAAAGCAGAAGATTTTTAAGAACTAGCCAAACAAATAAACTGATTTGGTAGCTTTTCATTGAAATTGTATATTTACGGGGTTTATGGAAATAGAAGCGGAGCTATGCCTAATTAAGTTTCTGGATAGTGAGGTGGGAAGAATGAATGCCTTTAGGAGCAATTGAGATTTCATTAGCACGATGTAATATATTCCATTTCTACTTCAAAAATTAATTAAAATTAAATCAATAATTGAATTGCTTTCCTTAGTGACACGTGGCATGGCAATAGTTGACCAGAAACTTTCTCTGTATTGTTAGAAAGGCACTTCAGATCTTATATGGAAATAGCATGACAGAAAAAAAACACCCCACCCTAAAATTCCATTAAGCAATGGCATAGGTTGGGCAATTAGATGAGCCTTTCATTTAAGCAGATTTCTGGATTGTTTTTCCAGCACACATAGAGTATTCCTCATTCTTTCTGTCTCCATGTCTTCCCAAACATAGAGGAAGGAGAGTAATAGGAAGATAACTGTTATGTCCTCCATAACTATGTTATTTTGCAAGAACTCTTGGCGGGAACCCTGCACATTAAGTGGGAAAAAGCCACGGGTAAAACTACCCTGTTCTAGCAAGTGACAGCTGTAAAAAGATACATTGTAATAGATGCGAACTAATAGAAGGTGCTGAATGGATAGCGCTATTAGGCGCGAGTTGTATCAAGTAGTTTTGTTATTTTAAGCGAGACCAGAGAAGGGATTCGAAGTTGATTGGATATTGAATTGATACTTTTATTATATGCCAGGAGAAGTTCAAGTATAAATAGCTGTACAGTATGTATATATGTTTGATCACATCTGAATATTATTTGCATGTAATAAAGATGCTTGATCCTTGCTTCCTGACTTGCTGATTATTCCAAGAACTTAACACTATATACTATATACTTTTGCAATGCTATATACTCAAACGTTAGATATTGCTTACCATGTATGAAAATTTTCACTGAACTATGTTTGGAAATTGCCTCAGTTGTAAACATTTTATGTACATTCCCTGAGTATTCTAGAAGAAACGAGGCCTGTTTATTTATTTATATAATTTGCAGGTCTCCCAGCTACCCTCTAAGTAAGGTAAATATTTCCCTCGCACATATGTGCTAGTCGTTTCTGACTCTAGGGGGCGGTGCTCTTCTCCGTTTCAAAGCCAAAGAGACAGCGCTGTCCAAAGACATCTCCATGGTCATGTGGCTGGCATGACTAAACACCAAAGGCACACGGAACACTGTTTCCTTCCCACCAAAGGTGGTCCCTATTTTTTATACTTGAATTTTTACATGCTTTTGAAACTGCTACCCGGGGACTCTAGGCAGTTTAAAATTGATTTTTAAAAAACACAAAACACAAAGACCAAAAACATGAAAAAAAGTAATATGCAACCCTCCTCCTCCACGGTCACTCCAAAACCCCAAAACCAATCCATTCTTCAGGCATTCAACCTTCCCTTTTCCGTAATGTCTCGGAAGAAGTGATCTAGAGTTCTGGGTTAATATCCTTTCAGGTATCTAAAGAGAGAAGACTCACTGCTGTGCCTCGGGAAATGACACTAATACTTGGAACTGAAATGCTACTCAATCTCACCGGATCGGCACAAACAACTTAAAATGGCATCTCAAATATGTATGGTATCTGTACCCAGTTTTTGTCACCACATTACAAAAAAGATGTTGGCACCTTGGAAAAAGTGCAAAGAAGAACAACTAAGATGATTAAAGGTCTGGGAACTAAAATACATGAAAAACGGCTGCAGGATTTGGGTTTGTCTAGTCTAAAGTTTGTATTTTTTCTAAAGGGGGGACATGATAGCAGCATTCCAGTATTTAAGAGTCTGCCACAAAGAGAAGGAGTCAATTTATTTTACAAAGCACCAGAGGTGAGGACAGAAAACAATGGTTAGAAACTAATCAAGGAGAGAAGCAACTTGGAATTATTATTATTATTATTATTATTGTTGTTGTTGTTGTTGTTGTTGTTGTTGTTATTTATTAACATCTTGCCTGCAGAAGTTGTGGGTGTTTCATCACTGGAGGTTTTTAAGAAGAGACTGGATAGTCACTTGTCTGAAATGGCATACGGCCATGATGGCGAACCTACGGCACAGGTGCAACAGGTGGCATGCAGAGCCATATTGGTGGGCACGCGAGTGTTGCTCTAGTTCAGCTTTGATGCACATGAGGGCACTGTCCAGCTGATTTTTGGACCTTCTGGGCCCACCAGAAGTCAGGAAATAGGCTGTTTCCATACTCTGGAGGGCCTGGGGGTGTGGGGAACACCCGTTTTTCACTCACCCTAGGCTTCAGAACCTGTCTAGGGAAGGTGGGGCAAATCGAATTATGGCTGTGGGCATGCAGAGAGACAACCTCTCCGGATACCCTCCACTTTTGGCACGCGATTGCAAAAAGATCAGCCATCACTGGTATAGGGTCTCCTGCTTAAGCAGGGTTGGTTTAGAAGACCTCCAAGATTCCTTTCAGCTCTATTCTGATTAATTGAAATAATCAGGCCCTATGTAAGAATTTTAGACATGAAAAACAGCATTTGAATTGCATTCAGTAGCAAATGGGTATTGCAGTAAAGCAATATTTGCTCTCAGTAGTGTAAGCATTGAAGAATTCTCTGATTTGAGAGGATAAATAATATCAGTAAACTGTTGCCTTTTTCTCCCTCTTTTACAAACAAGGATTGATTAAACAGTATTAGATTGGGTAATTGGATTATAACTGATACAACAGGGTTCTTTTTTTAATATATTAACATTGCTAGACAAGTGAAAGTGTTACTCTGCAATCTAAATTATTTATAGATGCTCTTCCACACTTAAATCCCCTGGGAATTTTGTTAACAGATAATAAGCGTAACTCAGCTACAGAGTTTGCAGGTTACCCTCAAGTGTCATTAGTGATTCTTGATGGTGTTAATTAAGACATGCCATGTGTTCAACAAGGTGATAATCAGTTTTTGCACTAAGTAGTTGCCAAAGTCTGTCTCATGTGAGACTAACTTTTTCATGAATTCAACATAATGTGGCAAGAAATAAATGTTAATTTTCCCTAATACTTTCTAAAAATCCAATTTTTTTATTTTCATTATTTTATAAAGAGTTGGTCCACACAAGTGTAAATATGAATTACTGAATACTTACAAATAAAAGGGATGTTTGTGCTTCACGTTCTTTCTTTCGCAGAGGAGGAGAATAAGGTTGAATTTAAGGCAGGCTGCAAGTTTTGTCTTTGCTATTCAGAATGGCAGAGACTCCAAGATTTATGCAAAACACACGATGTCTCATTTTTCAATGCTCTCACATTTGATACATAATCAAGTTTCCTTGACAGATTAAGTTGACACCCTGCGGAAAACATTCGGCTTTTATTATATGAAATTGTTCATTCAAGGAGATGTGAAAACTTGGGGGGGGGAGAAATACGGGAAGAAAGTTATTTATTTTCAAAGCCTTTTCTGGTTCTTCAAAGAACATGAAAAATAAAAATAGGGATACAAAATATGTGACACAACAACACACACACATACTCCAGATCTAAGTAGCTTCCAAAAATTTGAGAACATTGTCTAAAAGATTTTCAAAATTTTGCTAGTTATTTTTGTTTTGTTTTGGCATATCCTAAGGGAAAATATAAAATAATGTATTTACTACATATAGAATTATTTATTAACCACATTTACTTAATTTAATAACATGTAAAAATAAATTGTTTTAATCCATCTATTTTGGGGATTACGGCCCTGTTGATCACCATATATAACCCAAGCACAGTCCTTAGCTTGAAAAAAGTCCTGAAGAGTATTCAAGGCATTTGAATCTTTTCTGCTATGCTATTTGTGAGCCAGGAAACCAGTTTTAGCATCATGGAAAGATGTGATATCAGAAAGTTTTTAAATCAATGTAGGTTTTTTTAGAGCATGGGTGATCAACAATAGCAATTATTATTTATAGGTGGTATGTTCACCCTGGGAACTGCCTCATGTAAGGCATCACTTTATGGGGTGAGAATAGGGCTCAACTCTATTTTATTTATATGTGCATATTCTTCAATATGAAACTCAAATACTTTGGCCACCTAATGAGAAAGGACTCACTGGAGAAGAATGTAATGCTGGGGAACATTGAGGGCCAAAGAAGAAGGGGACGACAGAGAACGAGGTGGCTGGATGGAGTTACTGAAGCAGTGGGCGTGAGCTTGGTTGGACTCCAGATGATGGTGGAGTACAGGAGGTCTTGGAGGAACGTTGTCCATGGGGTGACAATGGGTTGGACACGGCTTCGCAACTAACAACAAGATAAAGACGTGGGAACAGGTGTAGAGGTTCAAAAATATCTCTGGCAGCATACATTTGTAGTGATTACAGATCCTGTTCCTTCCTTGATCCCATATCTGGCTGGTTTTTATCAACTTTGGTGCTCTTGGAAGTCAGAAAAAGATTTAGAAGTTGCTTCCATACTTCAGGAAACCAGTAACATTTTCATTGTTCTCCTCAAACTTGATAAATGCTACTGATTTCTTGTGTATGGAGATTCTCAGTCATCCAGGTCATGGTTGTGTGCCAAGGGAAACTGGACTTTGTTTTTGCAGGAAGTTGTTTCGTTTCTCATCCCAAAAGCTTCTTCAGTTCTGACTCAAGAACCAAGAAGCTCCTTCAGGACTGAACTGAAGAAGCTTCTTGGATGAGAAGTGAAACGTCTTCAAGGAAAAGCAAAGTACAGTTGCCTTTTGACAAAGCGCCTTTGGGACTAGTGGTTTTTTTATTGCTTTCTAGACCTCCTTGGAGTCTAACTGTCTCTTCAAAAAGCTACCAAGAAAACTATGCAAAGGACTGGGTGTGTGTCAGTATAACTTGCAGCTTTGTGGTTGAATGTGAACCAGGAGAAGCTGTTAAATAGGTTGATTATTTCTATCTCTATTTTACTCTGTATGAATGTGAATATATCTTAACTATGCATAAGTCCAAGAAAAGGAGCCCATAACAACTTATCAAATTACAATAATTCATTCGTGTCAGTTCAAAGTTACAAGGGTACTAAAAAAAAGTGACTTGTGACCATTTTTCATACTTATGACCATAGTTATGTGATCAAAATTAAGACGCTTGGCAATTGACTCATATTTACGACGCTTGCAATGTCCGGAGGTTATGTGATCCCCTTTTAGTAACTTCTGACAAGCAAAGTCACCGGGGAAGCCAAAGTCACTTAACAACCATGGTATTAACAGCTGCAGTGATTCATTTAAGAACGGTGACAAGAAAGGTCGTAAAATGAGGCAAAATTCAGTTAACAACTGTCTCGCTTAGCAACAGAAACTCTGGGATCCATTGTGGTCCTGTGTTGATGACCGCATGTAAACATCCTTCAGAACAGAGGTTCCCAAACTTGACAGCTTTAAGACTTGTGCACTTCAACTCCCA
>JANHFP010002685.1:91024-104204 GCA_032468135.1 Calamaria suluensis | reverse complement strand
CGTTGCCGGGACCGTATTTACCTCCAACCCACCGACCATAAAATGCCCCACTCACTCTTTCAGACAAAAAAAGGGCGGGCAGAAATATCCCGCTACGGACGGAGGCGCAACGGCCAGGAGAACAGTCCCGTTTCCGTCTCCCTGTCTCGGAGGCGTCACTTTCGGGGGCGTCTCAGGAGCAATACCATCGTTCCGCCCATCTGGTCATGCGCGAAGTCCTTCGGGCAGCAAACGCTGCCCTCCCTCCCGGCCTCGCTCGCTCCCTCCAGGTAGGCCTGGGTAGGGCCGACAGGTGGCTTGCTTCCGCTTTCTGCGCTGCGCACCCCGTGGCATCCTCCCGTTCCCTCCAAATTCTAATCGCTTTTGGGATTTTACACCGCGGGGAACGAACCTGTTTCAGGGGACGTCGTCCCAAGTTTCCATAGCAAAGAATAAAATAAAAAACCTCGACTTTTAGGGCAGGACAGCTTTACTGGCAACTGTGTGTAATGACTTGGGTTATTACCGGCCAGAAATAATGAGCAGTTGGCAAGAAATTCGAAGTGGAATACGATGCAGAATAGTCTCACCCAAGCGTCTCCAACTTTGTGGGAGTTTATTTAAAGTGGTTGCCATTGCAGATCTAGCTGGTGTGGTGGTCGGAAGCAGGGTTGTTGTGTTTTGTTTTGTTTTTTTAAAAAAAACTTAATTAGATGTTTTAGAGCGTATAAAACACATTTTTTTAAAAAAAATAAAATAAAGTTCTAGTAAGTAAACCAAGAAAATATTAGATATTAGTTTTTCCAATCGTTATTTATGAATTATAGACTCCTATATCTCTTATTTAAAAGATTAAAATTTTCAAAATTTGAACCAAGGAACTGTTTTGTGGCTAAATTATTGGTGCAAAGCAGATGTCACAGGAAAAAAGTAAGACTTTTTTCAATCAAAGTGTCAAATAAGGTAGGCTGGCTGTCTTCAGTGCATGGGCACAGATAACATGGTCAGTGATTTGCCTACTTTTGTCTGGTGCTGTAGCATCTCTGCTGCATCACTTAACAGTTCATTTTATGCAGAAGTGTTTTTCCAAAAGCTACTTTGAAATAAAATGCCCAAATGAGGCATTGCAGACCTAGCGGTCAGTACATGTTTTGCAGAGAGCAAACTGATAAAATTTAGGCTATTAGTGCATCTCATAAATTACAGCTGAGGTGGTACTTTCCTTCATACACTGTAAAGTTGTGTCAATGTCAGCCATGAATACTAGGACCAGGTCTACATTAAATTAAATTGTCTAAATTAAAACTGATTTATTGCTTATTTCAATGCATAGGAATCTACTCAACTAATGATTAGTTGGTGCAAGATAAGGATTCATGGAATTGGGGAGGGGTTGGACTTAATCTGTTGTAGCTATGTAGAGATTTTAGGCTGATTCTTTTTTGCCTCCACTCCCAGGTTCTGCTATTCCCTCTCCTAAAGTTAGTCTATGGGTATTAAATCAAATTAAACTTATATTCAGCAGCAATTATCTAGTACACTCAGAAAACTATAGAGAATAAATTGAACCATCTTAAGCAAAAGAATTATGAACCTGCTAATAAACTAACAGAGTGGTTGGCTTATCAATTAAAGAAGGAAAGAGAGGTGATTCTGAAACTTCAGGAGGGTGATAGTGATGACAAATCAGCAATACAAAATATCCTCATCCCCATTACTCCTATCTGTATAAAAGATCTGATATCTTTTTGGGGAAAAAACCAAAAGCAGAACTTGCCATGCCTTACAAACATGCAAAATCAATTTATGAATGGACCAGGGTCTAGCCTAAAGACAAGGCAATAGCTATCTTGCTGACACCAGGGCTGAAATGATGTTTTATGAATTTGTATATATATGAGACGAGACAGCGATGAAGAAATAATTGGTTATAAATTAAGAGATGAAGAGTTACTAAAATTATACAAATGGCTATGGTGCACTATGGTGGCGCAGTGGTTAGAACGCAGTACTGCAGGCTACTTCTGCTGATTGCTGGCTGCCAGCAGTTTGGTTTGATTTTCACCGGCTCAAGGTTAACTCAGCCTTCCATCCTTCTAAGGTTGGTAAAATGAAGATCCAGATTGTTGGGACAATATTGTGACTTAGAAAGAGCTATAAAGCACTGTGAAGTGGTATGTAATTCTAAGTGCTATTGCTGTATGTTTATTTTCTATTTGTTTATTATCCTTCCTTCTTCCCTCTCTTCTAATAAATTATATTATTTTTACTATTGAAATTCTAACATTTAATTAGATTATTAAAAATAATTTCAGTAAAATTGAATGATTTGAAAATAAAGTTCAAGAATTAACTTTACAAAATATTAAAAACTTTTATGTTATTTTCCTAGTTCAGTGTTAATACTTTACAAGTTACATTTGTCCAAAACATATGAAACAAAACATTTTTGTTTCAGAAACTATGATGATACAATTTATTAATAAGGCATCCAGAGACTTATTTACATATTAAATATTACATAGCTCAGGTTAAACATTTTGTGCAATGTTTCATCATCGCAAGTTAGATCTAAACATATGAAACAGTAACAAAATAGTTGACAATGCCTTCAGTATCTACAAGATAAATACAAATATAAAATATCAAAGTAAATATATTTCTTCTCATTTATTTGCATTATTCTGTATGGATGAGAAGCAAAACCTTGAGTTTTAATAAGGCTTTAAAGTACAGGCTTAAAAATATAAAGACTCTGTACTCATTTTCCTCCATATTAATTGTTATTCAGGACAAATTTTAACAGCTTGCAGAAATAAAATTATTTCTATCTTTCCTGCACATTGGGATATAAAATATGAAACAAAAGTAAAATTATAATTTAAATATTATCACAGTTTTGGAATTGCTATTTATGTTATTCACTGTCATATTCTTCTATATTTAGGTCATCTGCTTCCATTATTGCTTGTGCTGCAACTGGCTGAGGTTGACTGGCTGGTAGTTCATTTTCATTACACTGACTAGAAGTAGGAAGGAATTCATCCAGTTCATTTTCCTCACTGTTTTTTATTTTTTCCCCTGGGACATGCAGAATTGTAGGCTGCTTCTCGGAAAACTCTTCATCATCATTGTCCAGGAATTGTATTACAGAATCCTTATCAGTAAGAGTTTCAAGTTTTAACCTGCAAACAGCAATTACAACATCAGAAATTTATTCTTCTTTGGAATGAACTAAGATACCCAATTATCTCGTAATAATTTATAGCACTGGAGGACAAAAAAGGCGCTCCAGTCACTACTTAGTGCTCAGACAATTCATTTTATTAGGGTTCTAGCAACTAACTGTTGCAAGCTGCATTTCCTCAGGGGAGAAGAGTAGAGTAGAGCAGAGTGCTGAAAAAATTACAACCTTGGTACAGTATCAGAATTGGCAATTCAATTACTTGTGTCTGCAGCAACTTGTGATATGAAATGGCAGAGTCTTCTGAGCTTCAACCATGTTTACATTCCTAGTCAGTATAAGGGAAGTTGGTATTTCCTATTAAAAGCTCTCCCATTGGGCCCATCTATGCCAGAATCAGTGTATAGTTCGTAAGGAGGTATCCATTGCCTTACTTATTTTTCACTCCCTGGATTCATCTGGGAACTGAAATGGCAGGTGAAACAATGGCTCTCAAGAAAGCCGCTACTTAACCAGTGTTTGTTGTGCAAATCAGACCACTGACTAAAGGAATTCAATTCAAAACTGGTATTTCTTAAAGTAAGATCAGTGTTGTCTTTTCTGTATAAAGACAGATCCCGGAAGACGACAGAGAAAACAAATGCTTTATGCATTTACGCTATAATAGTAGGCCGCCAGTTTGATACCCCTGGTTTTAACAGATGGATAAGTTTTCATTTTAAGACTCAATGTCAGGGGCCATTTCGATCTTTATTTACTTGACAGTTGGAGAATGACAGCAAGGGGGCTGGATTCAATAAAGTTTTATGAATAATATCAAGGTTACCTTCCAAAGAGATTTCTTAAAGGAAGTTTCCCAACATCCTGAATAAAGGTAATCTGAGCTGAAAAAGCCAAACAAAAATTATTCCTAAAAGTAATTTTAATCTATATATAGAATGTACTTTGTAGCTATTTTAAAATATATTTCTGTTCTAGTTTGACTGGACAACTAGTCCTATATATATAAAGTCAATATATGATAATATATCACAAAAACTGATTTACACTTTAAAATATAAATCCTTCTGGAATTCATAAAGGGTTTCATAAGAGCATTAAGTCACATTTTTTAAAAAAACAAATAATTATTTCTATACAAAACACACCATCAAGTTGTTGTCCAGATTAGTAGTGCTATGTTCAGAAAACAACCTAGCGCATGTATTACTTCAAGAAAAGTTGTAAAGTAACATTTACAAAGTAATTACATACATATCAGTGTTTCAGCACAGTACTACTGAGATCAATTTATTTTACTCTCTCAAGTAAGTTGATATAGCATTGGAATCTAAGGCTTCCCCACCCCCACTCCATGTACTCAGTTATGCCTGCTGGGATCTAAGCCAATCCCACCCTCACACACAAGGAGGTGGAAAATGCTTAGGCAGCTGCAGGAAGCAAAAACGCTATTTTCTTCCAGCAGCAAATTCTCAGACAGCCTGAAGAGGAGGGAGGAGGGAGGTTGCTGGAAAAGGAAAATGGGTAGTTTTTTATTTTTTTAAATTAATATAAGATCTTAGCTGATACACTCAATTCACAATGTTAATAACTGAAAATATAACAGGGTACTTCACTTCTCTCTAAAGCAGAGACATTTAATACAATCAGTGCCATCTCTTCTTTCTTCCTCTAGAACAGCGATGGCTAACCTTTCTGACATCGCGTGCCGAAAGTAGGGTGTCCAGGGGGTTGTGCGTCAGTGTGCCCACACCCATAATTCAATTTTCTGCTGCCCTCCCTAGAAAGGCTCTGGAGTCTGGGAAGTGTGAAAAACAGGCTTTCCCCACATCCCCAGGCCCTCCAGAGGCTGGAAACAGCCTCTTTCCCGACTTCTGTTGTGCCTGGAAGGCCCAAAAATCAGCTGGCCAGTGCCTGCATGCACATCAGAGCTGAACTAGGGAAATGCTTGCATGCCCAACAATATGGCTCTGCGTGCCACCTGTGGCACCTGTGCCATAGGTTTGCCATCACAGCTCTAGAAAGAAAAGCAGTATGGAAATATAAACGAGTATATATTTTTCCTTCTAGGGTAAACATTCTGTATTGAAGATACCACTTTTCCCTCCCAAGCAACTGTAAGAGTTGAGTTAAGTTTGTTACGTAAAATTGATTAACCCTGGCTTCAAAGTTGAGCTGGATGTGAAAGCCAAATTCTAACTGCTATACATATTATACAATCCAAAACATTTCATACTGTCTGACATAAGAATTGAAAATGCTGTTTACTTTTTAAGTACTATGATGAGTTACACAAGCAACAATAGAAGCAATCAGTTTACAGGTAATATATATTACTTAAAATTCTAGCTAGTGTGATCAGAGTAGTGTATGGTGCTCGTTTGTTTTTCCCACCAACAGAAACGTTTGAACAATGCAGAAAGACACATCTATGGTTTTGGCATACACGCAAAGTCAAACCCTTGGATTGTTGACCCCAAATATGTCAGGAATGTGAAACAACAAATCTTTCAGACATCTGTATTGGTTAGTTGTTTTTTATTTTTTTTAATTGCTTACATGTGTATGGAATTTCTGGGAGTTTAATGTGCAGCCTATAGGGTGCAAGGAATGTACAGCATACAAATAATATAAGTATAAAATATTTGATATATCTCATTTATGTCACTGGGACCTCTAAGTAAATAGTACGAAATTACACTGAATAATATTCTGTTCTATGACTAATTGCTCTTCTAAAGAAGAAACAAATATGAAACATTTTGCATATGTTTAAATATACCTTGGTTTCTCATTGGATTAGTCAGCATGGTAAGGTAGGGTATGAGCTCAGTCTGAAGACACAATGGTGATAAACAGAAACTTGAAAAGAGGGACTTTGCAGCAAAGCAGTTTTCTTGATGCTATAAGGAATCAGAAAATATAAATTTTTCAGTTTTATCCATTAAAGCACAGAATTTCTATTTTCACACATATACACACATACATCCTAATCATCTGCATTAAACAATCTAATTTCAATGTTATTCTATTAAATTGTTCTGTAAAATTGCTGCTTCCTGATGTAATAAATACCTAATTAATTGCAAGGTCCTAAATCTTTAAATTATTTATTTTCTGTCTGTTGATTAATTTTTTTATATATTACTTAAATGGGACATTCTAATTTTGATAAAAATCATTTTTAACTAAAGGTAATACAATCTAAATGATGTTTAAGATCATTTTAATGTTTCAGAGGATACTGTAATGCAAGGGGGGGTGTCAAACCTACGATGATACATCATCACGTGACATATCACCACCTTTTTACTTCACTAAAATAGGGGGGCATGGCCATTCTGCCATGAGAACAATCAAAATAGATTCTTACTTGATTCTGTTTTAGACTGGTGCAAATAACATTAGTAATTGAGAAAAAGTAAATTGTTATCAATTACCTTTCTATTAATCAGGAACCATTGTGGTTTATGAAGTGGTCTAAAGCCCATTCCTCTTTTGCATTGTGCAAAAGCTCTGGCTCGGTTTGAGTGCATCACACCTCTTGTGGCTACAGAGACACTATACTTTTGAAGTGTAGCTCGTGCCTATAGGAATTTGCAGAATTAAAATATGATATAAGAACTGCATAATAACTTAAAAGCAAGGTACCGAGGACCAGATGTAAATTACTAGTATATTAGAGATATATATTAAATCTTGTTGAAGTAACAAATTGTACGTCCCATAAAGAAATCAAAATATTGGTTCCATAAATATGCTTGATTGTAGAAACATCAAGTTTTCTTTCCATTTGAACACAATCCAAGTAAATCCATTATTAAGAAAAAATTGTTCTGATAAATCTAAAAGCAAACTTCTTCTTTGTCATTAAAAACAATGTAAGGTCTAATACCAAGAATTATTTTTAAAACAGACAAAAACTGATATACTGCACAGTATGTCACAATGGTGAGCAGAACACTACCTGGCAAAACGTCTTGGCTGATACTGCCCACATTATCTTTAAATACAAAGGCTAAAAGTTCTTAAAATATAGAATTACTCAGATTGTGGAGTTATTAATAAGCCATGGTGGTGCAGTGGTAAGAATGCAGTATTGTAGGCTACTTCTGCTGACTTCTGGCATTAGTTCAGCAGATTGCAGTTTGATTCTCACTGGCTCAACGTTGACTCATTCTTTCATCCTTCCAAGGTTGGTAAAATGAAGACCCAGATTGTTAGGGGCAACATGCTGACACTGTAAACCGCTTAGAGAGGGCTATAAAGCACTGGGAAGTGGTATATAAGTCTAAGTGCTATCGCTACTCCATCAATGCTTATATTTGTTGTTATTACTGTTGTAAACATTGTTTAGAAAGAGAGAAAGGATAGTTTTCTATTAGTCTTGATACAAACATGTAAATAGCATAGCTAAAACTACTTCCTGTTTATAATTAAAGATTTATTGATAAACTATGGGCTTTACTGTGGAATAAATATGAGGAGAAATATTTTTAGATATATAGTAGAAATCATTAAAATATTTTCAAAATTATTCATATGGTATTAATAATTTCCCATTAATTTACTATATATCTATCTATCCATTCCAGTGGGGTTTTTCTGGTTCTATCACAGTGAAATATGTAGAATCAAATTACTTGCCAGATGAAGATGACAAAAATGAATCTGGGAACCAAACTCTGGATAAAGTGATTCAATAGATCATTTTCCTTTGGAATAATCATTTTAATGTTATTTATTTATTTTATTGGCTTTCTTCCTGCTGTTAACTACAATAATGAAGCATTACAGTATAAACAAATGAAGAAAATCAAACAATAAAGGAACATGGAGGACAGCTGTTCTAAAATGCACAGGCACATATTGGAAAATAGCACATATGAGCCTATACCTGAAAAGGTGGGGTGGGGGTGGGGTGTCACTATCTGTCTCTCCCAAGATGTTGTATGTTACAAATGACACGGTAATTGGAAAGGCAATCCTGCAAATATACCAGTGTCAAGCTGTGTATGGCTTTATTGGTTAAATCCAGCAATTTGAATTGTATTCAAAAGCAAATAAAGAGCCAGGCAGGACCCACAGCACTAATTTTATGTGCTCATACCAGCCAGTACCCCGATAGTCTTATGCTGGAACCAACTGAAACTTCTGGAATGTTTTTCAAAAGCAGTTTTATGTATAGTTCATTGCAGCAGTCTGACTTAGTGATGATGAAAGCAGCAGTTACTGTTAGAAAGTCCTTGTGCTCCATGTTAGCCACAAGTGTTCCACTAACCAAAGCTCCCACCTGGACAGTTTCCACTTGCCTGTTAATTCAGGAGGACAAGCTGGTCCAGACACATTGCTACCCCATTATCAGAGATAATGTCAGAAAAGGCAAATGAACAAACAGCAAATGTGTCTTGCTTAAGCAATAAGACTATAAATAGTAAACATAATTAATACTGTCTTATTTCTTCATAAGATTCCAAATTGTAAAAATTATATTATGCATATCACATGTTTGGCTATATTTAAATATATATATATTTAAAAACTTACATCCCAGTTAGTGCAAAGAAAATCTGCAGTACTTAAATATTCACTGGCTCTTACAATATCATCAATATCAGAGAAGAACTCCAAATAATTCTGGTGAAGGTATACATTAAATAAGTCGCCAGGCATATGTGATTTTTCTATGACATCCTAATAAAAAGAAAATATACACAGAATATAATGCCACATAGAAAAATTATCTTTATTTTTTTAAATTAAGAATTTTGCTAAGTGTACATGGATACATATTATTATAGAAATAATTTTTCTATTCATTTTTACCTCAGGTTGAACAAGCAAGGGCTGTCGTTCATATTCTGATAAATGATGAGGTAACCGAGGAAATTCCACCTCTGCAGCTGGTTCTCCTATAAAATTATTTAAATGATATCTGTAGTTTCATCAAACATCACTCATCTAAAAAACAATCTTGCAAATGGAGACAGGTATTTCTTCAGAAATAGTTTATAGTTCAATCCTGGCTCACATGTTTTGCACTGCTTAATATGTATATTGTTATTTAAATTCTAAGTAATATATTAGTGAATTAGCCTGTATCAAAAAGGCAGCACATCTTTTTTGTTGAATATTTTCACTATTACATTTCCATAGGTTTTTTTTTAGTAGCTACCCAAAGTAATTAGACAACATCCTATTCCAAAGTGTCCTTTGGGGTGAGTAATAGGTCCTGAGAAAGTCTAAGTGGGTGGAAATGATGCCAGTCCTTTGGTGAAAACATGATCATTGCATGGAAGGCCTTGTTAGTACAGAAAGTATGTGGGCTAACCTGCAGATACTATACAGTTTAAGCTGGTGAGGAAGTGATCTGCAATGTCAAAGAAAATGTTTTGTAAAGTAGGGGCAGAAGCGAGAAATGTTCAAAGCTGCAAAGTAAATAGCTTTAGGCTGTGGACTCTAAAACATAGGAATAGGCCTATGTTTTAAGTCTTGAACTTAAAACTGGCAACGATAGCAAGATTTAGACAGAGAATTTCTTCAAATGTATAGCTCTGTTTTCTATATACCGCATTTTTCACTCCATAAGACACTCCATAAGACGCACGCAAAAGTGGGTGGAAATGATGCCAGTCCTTTGGTGAAAAGCATCCGGGCTGCCACAGCGGGATCCTTTTACAGTAAACCTAGCCTGTTTTCCTTCTCTAAATTTCTTGTTTTCCTTCTCTAAATGAGCGTTTTACAGTCAGGTGTGTCTTATAGTGCGAAAAATGCGTAATTGAATCTACTTTAATTGCTGTACCTGGTATTGATAAGTAGGGTCAGAAGCTGTGATCCACTGATACAAATTACATGAGTTTCCTTACAATGACAGGGCAAGTTAAGGACAAAAATTATTATTGAATTGTTTTTAAAAAAATGTTATAACAGATATAAACATGTACTTAGTCAAATATAGAAATTAATAATATGTTAAGAATTTTTAGATATATAATATAATAAACACAAGTAAATTCTCTTACTTTTGCAGTAAAGTATTTTCCCCAAAGCATGGAAAAGGAAGATGGAAGAATCCTTGCTACCAATAGCTGGTATTTCTTGGTCCTCTAAAAGATTATTGGATAGGTTTTTTTTCTTTATTTTAGATGATGTATCACATTTTAAAACATAATTTTTCTTTCTTTGTGATGATAAGCTTTTGTCTGATGGCTTCTCTGAAAAAACCCCAAGAGAATTAATAACTAGGAAGAATGGAAAACTGTCTTGAATAGGATAGACTAGACTAGAATTCTTTATTGGTCAAGTGTGATTGGACACACAAGGAATTTGTCTTTGGTGCATATGCTCTCAGTTTACATAACATGGGGAAAAAAAGAAAAAAATAGTAAGAAACAACATAACTTACAGCAAAGTTCTATCTAGAAAGAACATAATTATTTTATTTCATTCTATACTGGGTAAAAATGCATGCACATCTAAAAAAATTATATATATATATATTTTAAATGCTTTTAATTTTTCAAAAGTTTGAAATTCTTCCAAACGGGAACTGTTTTTATTCCATGTATCCATGGTTTTGATTTTTTAATTACTTTTTTATGTACTGCATATGTGAAGAGGACTTTTTATTTTTTTTTAGAAATTAAAAAGTCTTCCTTTATGCTTTCTTACATTGTTTGAATTAATTATGTTATTGTAATAAATAAAACCTACTAATATACTTGCATGATACTGGCTATAATAATGTTACAACCAATACATTTTCAAAAAAAAATGTAATATCCGAAAGGCATTAGTGTGCAATAAGTATAAAATTCTTGATTGTTATTTTTAAATCTTAGTGCTAAGCACAATTAAAATTAATAAGAATATTTTCTTACCTTTTAGAGAAGAAAATTGAAGTGTGTTTATTGCACTTCTAATGTCCCCTGAACATCCACTGCAAATCAGTTCTAATACGGCTTTGTCAGGAAGATCAGTTTTATCTCTTCTCTACAAAGAAGATTGGGAAAAAAATCAAAGCTAATTAGAGTAAATCTACATAAAGCATTCAAAAAATAATACTTCCCAGATGCTTCCTGCTTCCATTTCTATCTCTCCCTTGTACCAAAAGTTCAAAAGATTGAGCTGTACTTTCCTATCCACTTTGAAAAACACTTTATCACTCAATATTCTCACTACTTCTCCAGAATCATTCAAAACCGTCCATGATTTAGCCCTATTTTACTTTTACACCAATTTTATATTAAGGTTGGACGAGCAATGCTAATTATGAATGAATCACTTACTAATGTTTAGAACTAAACGAAGGTTGTTGAGATCAATACTGTCAACTATTATAATGCACATTTTTTAAAACCTCTAAGATATCATTCAGAAGAAATGTAATAATAATGTTTCCATCACCAACTTTTGCTTTTTGTACCCCTTACAGTATGATAATATTGTAATTCATTTATCTTACCATACTAATCTCCCCTGTGATTATTCGATTTAGGGCTTTCATCATTAGTGTTGGTGCCACTGGGTTAAAACTGAGAAAATTGAAAAAAGAAAATGGTCAAGATAAATATCAATATGAGCATTTCATCATGACTAATGCAGCTGTCAATTTGTTTACCTAATGGTTGTTATACACAGCTCTTCCTGAATTGCCTTTGGGAAGAGAGACCTTTGGCTGCTGTCTGTGCTGAAAATGTCTGATATTATAAATACAAGAGGACATCTGCTTGTCCGCAAAAAACTCCTACAATAAAAAATTGAAAATTACAAGCTGAAATTTAAGAGCATCAATTCTGACTAGCAATTAATAGAATTGCACTAGCAAAAGTGCAAAAAATACAAAACTTGTAACATGCCATCTTTACTCATGCACCACACCCAACTTAGCAGTAAGTTGTATTTTGGTAGTGGACTATTCTGCACTTAGAACCTTAGGCTTCGTCCAGCCATATGCATTAATTTCTCTGAGAGATATTTTGGGAAAATGTGATACTGAACATACCTTAGAAGGTCATGTAAACTGCTAGGGTCATGATAAAAATGGTTTGGCATATCCTGTTGAAAAGCAAATACAATTTTGTTATTCTAACATATCTGCTAAATTGAATTAAAATCTGTTGGAGCCACTAAGATTATGCATTAAGGGTATTTACAAATATAAATGTTACAAACATGAAATATTTATGACATGATCCCAATGCAATATGGTGCCAAGGTTGAAGATGGAGAGGCAGAAAGCTAATTTCAAGTCAGAAAAAGTTATTATGTAAACAAAGAGTTGAAGCTATTTTTCATTGCCTTGTAGAGAGCAATGAAATAGTATTTAACTTGGAAAAAAGGAAATAAAAAGTGTAGATTTAACACCATGAGCTTAGTTAGACAGACAAACACACACATCTGTGCAGGCCTTAAAAGGCATTGTCTGCATTAAACTACATATCTGTGCGTAAGAGTATGTTTTGGGCTTATCTAGCCATAACAGATTCTGCATCTATTTCATGCCTAAAAAAGAAGACCAACGTATAATAAGGGGGTAGATACTTTTGTTCATATAAGTTCAAAGTGCATCTGGAAACCACAGAAATAGATACGGGATTGATTTTGCCCAAACTGACTAGCTTTAGAACAAAGAATCTAAATGCCATTGTTATGAATATCATTTAATTATTCAAAAATAATTGCTCTGGTATTTTGGGCACCAAGAATTATTTAATTTAGAACCCAGCATTCACAGCTAATGTTCTACCATTAGACTACACACATTTCCAAAATGCTTGACAATAAAATGAAGCTCAACATAACTAAAAAAAGATTTCAGGCCATTATTTTGCACTTTCTGAAAAGGGCAGTTTTAAAATCTTAATTGAAAAAAATCAAGTATTTGTTTTATATTTGTAAGCAATTTTTAACAAAGATTATCAGTAGGTCTGTTTATTTATTTATTTTATTTTATTTATTTTGTCGATTACATATTAGGTAATATATATAAGTATAAGCATGAATTGGATATAAAAA
>JANHFP010002685.1:12800-28547 GCA_032468135.1 Calamaria suluensis | reverse complement strand
TTTTTTTTTTTTGTGTGTGTGTGTGTGTGTGTGTGTGTGTGTGTGTGTGTGTGTGTGTGTGTGTGTGTGTGTGTGTGTGTGTGTTTCAATTAAGAATTAGCGAACATGGAAGCCAAAAACCAAGAAAAGCATCTTAGAATTTAAATCCAAGACTAAGCATACATGAATAAAAAGAAATCCCTTTGCCAGCATCAAATTTAACATTCTGGTATTGTGTATGTACATCTGTCTCTGTCTTGCTATCTCTGTGTTTAGGGTCATTGGATTTTCTGTTGTTTGCAATAAAGCAACATATCTAGCTGTGCCATTTTGTTATTTTTTTTGTGTAAGCAAGTTCCTGTATATGGATGTTGAAACTTTGGAGTCAATATTTATTGCATTCATATTTGCATTATGATTTATTGCATTCATATGTGCATTATGAAATGCAAAGTAATTGGGATTTTTATTTTAAATTTTCGGAGCTTTGTGGGCATTAAGAGGAGAAATATTACAAATTACAAAAAAGGGGAGAATTGTCCTGAATTTGTTTTAACCATTTCCATGCTTAAACCACCCAATTTTACTATTAACTCTTCCCTCAATTTTAAAACTTTAAAAAAATCCAAACATATCTTCAAGCCAAATTTGCATTTCCAGTACTTTATGAATTAGTGAAAAATATACATCTTGTTACCAGATATTTTAAAACGTATTGCTTGTTTATAGTCTAGAAGCTGTGAATCCCTCAATGAAGCTTCTTGGAGACCTGAATTTTAGGCATCCTGTTTGGATTAATGCAGACATACTTCTAGGACCAAAAGGAAATCGCCCCATAGATGCAAAGGGATTCCTGGACACAGTGATAGCATCTTTTCCAGATGTAACTTTATCTTTGGGATGGACTACTGGGAGAATTAATTCAAAATGCAATACAGGTAATGCAAACCTGGGCTAATGCTTTAAATCAGGGCTCTCCAACCTTGGCAACTTTAAGACTTGTGGAGTTCAACTCCCAAGATTTCTCAGCCAACTTTGTTGCCTGAGGAATTCTGGGAGTTGAAGTCCACAAGTCTTAAAGTTGCCACAGTTGGAGAGCCCTGCTTTAAATTCATATATAGATAATATTGTGCAAATTCATTTTGTCCTGAAATCATGGCAAAACATTTTTAGGTAGCTATCTGTTATAAAAGGTGCTCTTTTATACTGAGGTCACTGCCCATAGAGGACTAAAGTTCAACACATGGAGGATAACCAAGATGGAAAAACTATTACTACAATCATGATTCCCCATCTCCTTCTGCAATTTTCAAGACGTGCATATAACATGGCTGAGTTGGCTGAGATTTATATCAAAATGATTTTTTGATCTCACAACTGTAACATTCATTTCAAAGGCTACAGCAAAGCATGACAGTTACAGCCTTCACCTATAGTATATTTTGAAAAAAATATTATACACAGCAGCATCTGTAGGAAGGCAAGGGAAGTTTAAATAACATAAGCAGGGTTGTACTGAATTGACACAAGCCATGTCACTGTGATGTCACTTGCATGTACAAAAGGGACAGTGTTTGGGGAGTGGCAGTGATGCACATTCATCATTTTGGGGAAAAAAGGGTCTTCTGGATATTTTCAGTTATGTTACATTACACATCTTTTTTAAATGCAGAGAAGAACAGCAATTTGCAAGAATCAAAGTTTCTCCTTCCCATCCTTATCTCTTCCTATTCCTTCTCATTCCAGAAAAAAGGGGTTTTAATTAATTGTGGGCAGTTTAACTATCAGAAATTCAGCTTCCATATCTGAGTACTATAGCATTTGTTCCTTCTTTAGGTTATAGTTTAGCCATGGTACAAGAAATGGCAGAAATATGTAGAGATCGTATTCAGCCAGTCACATTTGCTGTAAGAGCTGATTTGGTTTGTCGGTCAAAATCTGAACTTCTGTGGCTACTACAGCAATCAGACAGGTATGGTTTGCACTAACTGAATTTTGTAATAATGTGTAAAAGACTTTCAAAGTGATTAAAATAAATTAACAAAATAGAAAGTATCTGCTAATACAGGAGTATTTCATTTTTTCATTTACTATTGTTGTAACCTATACCAAGATGGGCAACTAGTCCTCAAGATCCCTTTTTTGGTTTTCAGAGTCTGACTATAGATCCTAAGAACTAAAAGCAAAGTACCACCATTTTTGCATGGGGAAATATGTAAAATCCTTCAACTATGCACCAAAATACTTATCACTAGTAAACACAAATACAAAGAAACCTCAGCTTCTCTGCCCAAATGATGCAGCCTCATCTTCCTTATGGCTTTAAGCTACTCCTACCCCAAAACTCTGACCCATGATTTATGAAGATGAAAATTATTGTCTCAAACCAACCATTATATTAATGAGGTATCTCACTTTTTATTAAAATAATTCATGAATTTTGATGATGTAATTATCATAAAATAATACAGTTGAAGTTTTGGCATTTACTTTTATTGCAATACCTATTTTAGATAGGTAAATATCAGTTAGATATTTTAGATATCTGTGAAATAATTCAACTTTGGTGACTTTTCTTCCAGGTACACATTAACCATTTGGACTGGAAAAGATGATGAATATTCCGTAGATGATTTACTCTTCATCAGACGCAGCTTTGATAAATGTAGAGTTTTTTATGATATCTTGGAGCCAAAAAATTCTGAATTCAGAAAAGCCATAGGAATATAAAAATAAATAAAACATCCCAGTCAACAATATATTTAGGTTTCATACTGAGTATAAAAATGCATTAAAGTGAATTGTAAATTTCTATCACTGATGGAATACAATTGTAGTTATTGAAATTGATGTTTTCATCAATTTCCCTTCCCACAGCTTCCTTCATCTTCTGCCTCCACAAAAGTTGATCTTATGAATAATATAGAATTTTAGAGGGAAGGAAAATAAATGGAGGGATGTTTTGGGAGAAATTATTTCCCCTTTCATGAATAAAAGCAAAACAAAGATCAAAGTTGATTTTTTAAAAAAAGTCACACTTTTAAACTCTACTTTGCTTTCCAAAGCTTATTCAACCTCATTACAGAGTGAGATTCTTAAAAGTGAGAAGAATTTTCAAAAACTTTACTGAAACCTTCTACCTAGGTCACTCACACTCCAGCATTTGAAACTTTTCCTTTGGGCTCTATCTTCTCTGTTTATGTTCCTGTATTTGTAGTTAGGCTGTGCCCTGTACACTGAAGATATAACAATGGTCTACAGATGTTTCAGTTTCAACTTCAATCTACTTTAGCCAACATGACCATTAGGAAGGAATGTGGGGGACTGTAGTAAAAAGATAGAATTTGATTACTCCTGCTTTAGACAACTGACACTGCCCAAATTTTGACACAGTATCACAATATACTATGTATTTAACTGACTTGGAACATAGATTGATACAATCTAAACCATAATAGTATTTGTTTTTTCTTTAGAATGCTTTTTTACCAGTAAACCAGGATTTAGTGCTGTGGGTAACACTTTAGCAACAGATTCCAAGTTTCCCTGAGATACTAATACTTCTTATATTTTTCATACAAGCAGAAAATTTCTAGAACAAATCTACACAAAATGCAAGACATATACCATAATGTATAACTAAGCATTCCTTTATTTAACAATATAGAAAGTGTGCTATTAGTTGGTCATATAAATCATCTTATGATACATTGAAGTTAGTTTGGTACCTGTCTCTAACCTTGCTGAATGCAATGAAGGGCGAACATGAACTGGTATAGGCTCTGCACTTTTCTTCATTAATTTGTCTATGAAAATGAGTTGGAGATATTAATGGCATAATTTAAGAGAGGTGATGTAATGTGTGTGTGGCACATGAACTACTATTATAAAGGCTGTATTCCTTTGTATGGAAACACAAACATTGCCAAATCATCATTGAGGATGTTCATGGTTGCTTTCCCAGCTATTAGAAGAGACTCACTAAGACAGCTGTCCCCAAATCTGGCAACTTTAAGACTTGTGAACTTCAACTCCCACAGTTCCTCTGCCATCTTAGCTGGTTAAGGAATTCTGGGAGCTGAAGTCCACAAGTTTTAAATTCTGCCAAGATTTTTTTTGGGGGGGGGGCTGCACTAAGGTGTACAGGCATTATTTGACTTTTAACAACAGGACTTATTGCTGTCCCTCTCCTGCTTAAGTAGTGAGGCATCTTTCGTGGGTCCTCCACAGATGCATTTCATAGGAAATTAAGCCTTCCTGTGATGGTGGTGCTTTTTAATTTGGAGCAAACCAGAGGTGAATTTCAGCAGGTTCTGGCCAGTTCTGGAGAATCAGTAGCAGAAATTTTGACTAGTTCGGAGAACCTGTAATAAAAATTCTGACTGGCCCCACCCCTTCTATTCTCTGCCTCCTGAGTCCCAGCTGATCGGGAAGAAGTGGGGATTTTGCAGTATCCTTCCCCTGCCATGCCTGCCATGCCCACCAATCCATGCCATACCCACCAAGCCACACCCACAGAACTGGTAGTAAAAAAAATTGAAACCCACTACTGGAACAAACTGATGCAGAAGGGCCTCCTTATTAATTTAGGAATGAGCTCCAAAATAATTCAAATCTAGGCTCTTCAGTTTTATATCATTGTAGATTTTACTGTGAAATTATTGCTGCAACAAATCCAAAATGTGGATTGAGAAGCATATACTGAACATTTTTTAAAATACAGTCAATGCTTAAATGTCTTAGTCATTCTTACTATATTTATAATGTGGCTTTGGGGGTGGGGCGACATCAAAGCTGTTGAAACCTTTCCCCCCCTCTCAAATATTTGAAAGCTGATTTGTCACTGGAATCTGTTCCTTCTGTGGAATTTCCAACTGTTAGAAAAACCCAATACTATAACCAGATGGGGGAGGTCTTAGATCAATTATATTAGTAGAGATTGTACAGTTTTGACATTTCTGCCACTCTGTTATTCTATTCCAATTTAAGGTCTGCTGAAGATGGTCATAGACACCTTTTTCCTCTGCTGTTCAGTTTTTCCACAGAGCATACCTGTGCAAAGGGTAGAACTAAATGGCTGACTGGCTTTAAAACGAATAATAGAAGCAGAGCTTAATTTTTCAACAATGCCAAAAAATCCCAGAAGACCCCTATATTTCCCAAAGAAACAAAATGGGCATGTCAAGGATCAAGCTTGACTTGAAGGAGACTTCACTTTTATATCCTATTTCGACTTTTCTGTATTTAACTTCCTAGGACAAAAGCGTCCACATAGACGTCTACAATCTTAAATGATCTCTCCACAAATGACTCCAAGGTTGTATTTGTATTGTACAAATATTATATACACATTGTCTTTCCATTCCTATCTAACCCAAGTCTTGGTTCAATAAATTATTTCAGTATCCTGGATTCCCATATTATACTGAACCACTGGTATAATATGCTAGGATAAATTGTGATTGGCTAGTAATGTTTAACATATTCTGAAAGCACCCTTGAAGGCACACTGGTTCTTACCCAAGCAAACCCAAGTCTTTAACACAAATACTTATTTCCCCCAAAGGGTATTGAAAATAAATGACATTTTATTTCATGTATATTACTTTTTTCATTTAAATTGAATGATATATGACTGAAACTGCTCTCACAGTTGACCTTAATAATCTAAAGGAAAAAATAAAGCTAATAGTAAAAAAGGTATCAACTATAATTAAAATTTAACAGAGTAAAATGAAACAGCAAATGTTGGTATGAAAGGAATACTTAAATCTTTTATTTGTCTCAGTTCATAACTAAGGTAATACTTTACCAAAACTATAACAAATGTTTTTTTTATTTGGTTCCATGTTAAAATGGTTTGAACCTACTGTATCATTGAAAAATAATTATTCCCTTTATCATTCAGTAGAGGGCCAATCTTTTTGAATATTTGCAAAGAGTAAATACAATAGCCTGCCCTTCAAATGTAATTTATCTTAATTGGATATTAGCTTTTTTTCATTTTTTTCCATTTATCAATTTTTTAATCACAGAGGCTTTTAATGAAGTTTGACTACATTTAAATATTTTCCATAAAACCTTTTCATGTTATCTTATAACTCCCCAACAGAGTTGTATTGAGGTTGGAAACAAAAAAATGTAATAGTTTCAGAATTCATGTTATCTGTTTCACATTGCCAATGGCTGTGGGTGTATCAGAAGATACATAAAAGAAACTCTAATAATTCTACAATGATTTTATAGTGCATAATCTTGTTATACAACTCTGAAAAAGCTGTCTCAGTGATTACAAGCATATATGTTATATATAATTTCTTTCATGTTGTTAAGACAGATTGACTAACCCCTTGTACATAAATTTATCATCTACAGCAGGTCGTGGAGTTGGACCTGATAGAACAGAGTTAATGTGTAATACTAAACCATAATATAATAACGCAGCTCAATATACATATATCAATTCAACATGCTAATTTATTAGCAAAACTAATTTCTTACTAGGCTGTATACTTTAGATTTTTCTAATTATATTGATTAAGACAATAGTATCCCAATAATTATTGGAAGTATACTGAAATTATTCTACAGCATACAATAAAAATGGACAGTTCTGGAAGAATTTTTTCTGGAGGTATAGACAGTCTTAGGAAAAACAATTAAGTCTTTTGGTATTTCAAGAATTAACTAATTTTGGTATAAATTTCTTCATCTGGCTTTCTTGTTCCTTAGTTTGCCCCCAATTAGAGCAGTTAATGATAGTTGTCTGAAAAGTAATGGGAGTTGTATAAGGACAACACAATGGGGTGATACTATTAAGAGTAAGTGACATGAAATATTATAGTAATAGTAATAAGATACCATAATAAAGTCAACTTTCAGATTAGAAGAAGCCACCCCATAACCCCAAAAACTAAATGAACATCTTGATACTCAGAAGAATCTATAAAAATTACATAAAATTGCAGTATTTTTTATACTATTTTAAGATTGAGTGTACCAAAAACTTCAGAACAAAACACGATCAATAATTCCAAGGTTTAAATCTAGGTATATACTTTTATTGTTGGAAATCCTGGTCTTACTTCACAAATTGAAATACTAAAAGCTTCAAAACAATTTTAAAGCACCTGTTAGTGCTAAACACAGAGGTCTGACATTTTTTCACAGGAATTGTTCCAGCACAAAGTTTAATTCTGACATTTACAGTGTTCCTATTTCCTTTTTATTCTCAGAGAACAAGTAAATAGCAAAGTTATTTTTCATAACAGGTGTCTAAAGGGCTTAAAACATGTAGCGGAAACATAAAACAAACACCTACCACATTCAGCAAGGCCTAACTGTACATGAAAGCTATCGTTCCCATGCAAAGACACCGTAGATCCAAATATCCAATATAGCAATTAGCAATAGCACTTAAGACTTATATACCACCCCATGGTGCTTTACAGCACTCTTTGGGCAGTTTACATCAACATATTGCATCCAACAATATGGGTCTTCATTTTACCAACCTCGGAAGGATGGATGGATCAAACTTGAGCCAGCCAACCCTGAGCCACAGCTAGGATCAAACTCCAGACTGTGGGCAGATTTGGCCTGCAATACTGCATTCTAACCACTGTAACGCTAGGGTTCCTAACAACTTTTGGATGTGGTAGACTTCAACTTCCATAATTTTCAGACTGGATTATTGGCTAATTACAGAAACTGAAGCCTAACCCATTTGAAAAAAAATCAGACTATATGAACATTCCCAATGGTTAATGGCTAAATTGGTCCTACTGAAATGTCTGGATTAATCTTAATGCATTTTGATCAAGATCCTTGCTAGAGAAGGGGCCTATAAACACAATATTACTCCACAATTTTTAGAGAAGTGGCTTTTTTTTTTAGTATCTCTACATTTGTAAGTGACATAAATTTGTAAGTTACATTTGTAAGTGAAATCTAACAAAATACTATTTGCACATAGACATCTCCTTTCCTTCCCTTCCCTAATGATATTTTATTAACTGTGTAAATTATTATACAGGTAGTTCTCAACTTATAATGGACTCCGCCATTGCTAGGTGATGATTTATGAGACATAAAGTGGGTCACCCTGACCAGACCTGTTTTATAACCTTTTTATGGCAGTTGTTAAGTGAACACATTGTTCATCATGGGGCATTTCTGCTAAAAATCAGAAGAAAACAGATTTTCAGCAAAAACATCATAAATTGCATTCATGTGACTAAAGGACACTGCAAATAGCTATAAATGTGGGTTAGCTGCTGAGTGTCCAACATGCAGTCACATGACAGCAAGGAGATGAGCAAGCTGATGGATAGTCTAACATGCCTGGGAAGCTCTACTGGAGAAGGATGCAGTAGACTGTATAATTTATTAATGTTAAAAGTGTTCTATGAACAACTTGTAGTTTAAAATACTTATGCTAAGCAAGAATATCCCATATTTCATGTTTATAATGGGCAGGGATATTTTGTAGCTCATTGCAGCTAAATTCAAATAAGCTGCCAAGTCACAGATACTGTTCATAAGCTATCATGGGCTGGGTTCACACAACATGCTAAGCAAAATAAACATTAAGGTTTACTTACATGTGTGATCTCTTTATATATAGACATATATTTCTCCAATCAAACAAGACTTGGCTCTTTTTCACAACTTCATTTCAACATCCATTTAGAAAAAAGCCAATGGCTGATGCAATTGTTAACCAAGATGCTTCAGCAGCTAATTTCCATACAATAAAAAAATGAGGGATGCAGACACACATTTGTAATCATTGTTTATCATTTTACTAAAAGTTTACCAGCTGCTTGATCTGCTCTGTTTGTAATGACTGTCTTCTTGTCAACAGAGTTGTGTTCTTGAAGTCTTTGGGATAAGCTGGTGCTGCTGGAATTAGGGGCTTTTGTCCACAGGAAGATAGGTTATTTATCTTATGGACATCAGAGATTGGGGAATGGAAGTTCACATTTAAGGGGGGAAGAAAGTTAGGTCTAGCCAGGGCAGTGTGATCTGAACCCCTTCTCTCTAGAATAGCATGATTTCTCCTGCTCAAGAAACCCGGAGGCATATTTTCAATCAATTCTTTAGAACTTGAAGATAGTGATGGAGATGGTGAAAGAAGCTTTTTCTTCCCTAGAAGTATTTTGCTGTCTTCTGTAACAGGGCCTAAGCTAGTTAACTGGGAATCAGAACTATAGTGGTTTGCACCCAGGTTTCTCCTTTGAACAATGCTTTTCAGGGTGGAGATGAAGTTCATATGGGTCAAATCCAGGTTTTGGTCTGAAGGAATTTCACTCCGACCAGTCTCACCAAAAAGTGAATTAGAGTTTATTTCATCACATGACATCTTTCTTGAGGCAGTTTGTTCAAAGCTTTTCAAGAAATTAAGGGTATCCTTAATATCAATGCTGTGATGCCTAGTGATAAATCTCTTAGACATGGCTAAATTATTGATTTTGAAACATAACTCTTCTTCTGGAGTTATATCATGAAGCTCTTCTTGTAAAGATATTTGATTCTGATTCAAGAGTGAAGAGGAAGTTTTCATCCAAGGTTCAGAGTAAATTTTGGTGTTTGGCATTTGAGGACCTGTGTGTATTTTTCTAGAAGGAGAATGCTGTTCAGATGCACCTTCCTTTCTTCCAGAATGACTCAGTTCTTTGAAATTAAAGAGAGACTCGTTTGTGTCATTTGAATCTGTAGGAGGGGGCAAAGATGTTTTAACTTCTACTTCTGATGGAGAAGTACAAGTACTTGAAAACTGACATTCATCAACATCAGGAGGAGGCACATTTAAGAACTGCCTTGTTCTCTGCTTTCCAGATGGAGATCTGTCTTTGGTAATGATTATAACTTCTTTTCCCTTTGCTTTACAAGCATCTAGAATAATCTTTAGAGTTTCCTTATCCTCCGAATTCACTGAATATAGAAGAACTGTGTTTCTTGCATGGTCTTGTAAACTTAAATCAGCTCCACTTTTAATGAGCAAAGAAACCACTTCAGGGCCAGCTTTTTGCAAGCAGGCGTGCATCAAAGCTGTCTTTCCAGTTTTGTCTTGTATGTTTGGGTCTGCATTATTTTCCAAAAGGTACTTCACCATTTTGAACTTGCTAGCACTCTGATGGTCTACATGCTTTGTTTTACAAGCAACCATTAAAGGTGTTTCACCATGGTCATTGCTTTCATTAATGTAGGCCCCACCTTCTAACAATAATCTTGTAAGACGAAGTCTTCTGTGATAAACAGCTTTAATCAAAGAGTTGCCATCTGATGAAAATTCTGTGGGTTTTTCCATCCTTTTTTTCAAGTGATGGTTAGAGCAGTTGAAATGTAACCTAATTTTAAGAGAAGTTAAACAGGAAAAAGAATATGTTAATTTAAATTTAAACCTAAACATTTAAACTTTTATTTGATGAGGGAAAATAAAAATAGGCTATGTAAAACAATTGAACATATTTTTTTAAATATAAAACCAACATCCCAGAGGAAAAGTAAATTAGCACATCTCCATTTCCTTTAAACCTGTGATCTTATGGAGGATGGAATAAAGGCATAGGCAAGTGATATTCTAATAAACTCAAATAAATGGGAACTGTTTGCCTTTCCCAAACAGTTATTTTTCAATAACCCCACTACATGTTTGAGGGATGTCTGCAGGGACATTAAAAAGGTTAAGATGATGATTAATACCATGCAATAAAACCCTGTTTCTTTTTTTTACATGTGTTGCAATCTCATTGCTGGCATCTTGACTTTTCAGTCACCCTTCCTGCAGATAGCCTGACGTTTTCTGAATACTGTATCTGTGTCTACCAATCCTAAAAGGTTGGAAACTTTAGCTCTAATCATAGACGGCTTTCTAATTTTCCATATGTGTCCTCACAAACGTGTAGATAGAAAATGATAGAAGTGAAAACAGAACAGAGATATCACTCTCTAAAAGCAGCAGCAACAGAAGAATGCTTAGTGTTTTTTATACTAAAAACAATCCTTCCAAAATTAGCTTTCCCTAGAACCTACAAAAGCAAATAGAAAATGCAAAAAATAAGGAATCTGAAATATCAGACAGTTGCCATTCCACACAATATACATCTTTAATATTTGGGATATATAAATGCATTTAGCTCATTTTTTAGAATACTGAAAAAATAGTTCCATTGATTCTAGAAAAGAATTAACTAAAGTAACACATGTACCAAGGCTCACAGCACAGGGGCAGATGACAATGACCAGTCCAGAACACTGATTTGGCATACAGAATTTAGAAATTGCTAGGAATTGCATAATAAAGTTATACTTTACAAAAATCTTGATTTTCATTAATTACTTAAGACTACAATACATACTGTAATTTCAGAATTAATTTGATACTGGCATTAACTTTTGCATATTATCAGCATACTTGTCTAATACTATTCCCTTCATTTTGAATTTGGAAATAATTCCAGATACAGAGAAAACCAGTTCTCCTCTCTCAAAACCCTTCTATTTCAAACAATTGCATTTCTATCCATACCTGAACAAAGCTACTCTACCATATTCCAAGTACGAATAAATAAATAAATAAAACGCTAATTTTGCTTCAGATACAGAGCACCTGAAAGTAGCTCTTCTACATATCAATTTGTGCACAAAATGTTTTCCCTGTCGATACTGAAACAATAATGTTCTTGTGGCCAAGCTTATTCGAACATTTAACTAAATGAACTATAGAGGCTTTTTGTGCATGGTTCAATAAAGAATATTTTTCCCATTGAAGTCAAACAAGTTACCCTGTCAATTACAGCCATTGTATGGTGCACTTCTACACAAGAAAAAAAACACTGGTGAAGTAAGAATTTCACTTATGTCCCCAGTTAAATGGGCTGTAGAGTCTACTAAGGAATGGAGTTTTTGAACAGGCAACAGAAACATAATGATTTTTCCATCTATTTTTCTTCATCCCCATAAGTGTTATCTTTACAATGTACTAACTGACTCAATATTTTTCTATATTTCTTTTTTACTGTGTGAGAAGAACTGTGTTGCTGAAATTGTTGTCATAGTTTCAAGTCATACAATAGTTAATCGAAGAGCAAGTTACTGTCAATAACTTGATGAACCCCTGCTATACAACTCATTTCTGACTCAGAATTATATCTGGGAACATCTTCTCTAGATAAAAACTTGCCCATCCTATATGTGAGTTGAGAAGTATGGTGTGCATCTTCACACTCCCTGAAGCAATGCAATGGGGTTCAGGAAACTCACTTTCTCTGTGACTAACCCAGAATTGTGGAAAAGTCTACCTCTCATATGAGGATGGCCTGCTCTTTGTTGCCATTTAGGAAGTAAGTTTAAACCACCTTCTTTCCCCTGAGCTTTGGGGTTTCAACTATTGGGGGTTGCTGCCACTGTGAATTACTAACTAGTTTACTCACATTTTAATTGTGGTTTTCTGATGGATTTGTAGTTTAATTTTTTGAATAAAATAAAATTTAATACTAAAAAAAAACAAAATTTGTTGCAAATCAAGACAATTGTTAAATATGTTTTGCTCCCTTTTATGACCTATCCTGCCATAGTTGTTAAGTGAATCACTGCAGTTGCTAAGATAGTAACATGGCTGTTGAGTGAATCTGGCTTCTCCATTGACTTCCCCTATTTAAAGGTCGCAAAAGATGATTACCTTCATAAATACATGCCAGTTGCCAAGTGTCCAAAGGTTGATCACTTGACTGTGGGGATGCTGCAGTGGGAATGCCCATGGAATTTCAATCCTAAGTGAAGCAGTTCATGCAGCAGCTATCCTGCGTACAAGGTGAATGGGAGCCAAATCACCTCTATGGGAAGAAGACTGCATTGTCTGGGACTCGTTTAAACATTCTTCTCTTATATATTGTACTGGCTTTCTTCAATGAGGGCATTTTCCAAAGCCACTCTCATAATGAACAAAATAAATAGATATATAAGTTGATTTTGAAGAATTTATGAAGAATATAATTGCTTCAGAAAAGGGAGGTGATTGGCAGGATCAGTAATGGGATATGCTGGAAAAGGCAACGCTGTCTGGCAAAAATGATTGTGTATTCAAAGCAAGAGTTAGATTTAATTGCAATCAAAATTCAACAATACACAATATAAAGGTGGAAATCGTTACTGTAGTCAATTGCAAAATTTCATCACTAAGCAACAACTCCATTCCAATGCACCTCTAAGACTTTTGCATTTTTGTAGAAAATGGAACTGCAAATTACATTAATTCTAGAATGACAGACAGATCATCCCTAACAACACAGATCTTCATCAACTATCCAAGAAAACAAATTTGCCAATTTTATTCATACATATATTTTGCTTGCTTAAGAAAACTTCAAGTAAAATAAATATTATAAACATCTTAAAGTAAGAAAATAACACTCTAACAAGTAGAGGAAAAATATTTTATTGCCAGTCAACATTTCATTTGATTGTTCTGTTGTTAAATGGGTATATATCTTGTGCAATGCATTCAAATGTCTACCTCTGCTCTTGGCAAGCAATGTTGCTGATTTTGTACAAAAAGGTACCCACTGGAGAGACATTAAATTTGAAATCATTTCAAAGCATGCATAATATTTTACTAACATCTGTGACATGCAGAGTATTAATTTCATATTTGTTGAAGTTTTCAATGAAGTTTTGAAGAATAAAAATATAGAGAATATTTGCTTATGATCTCTTAGAATTAGTGATTATTAAATATAGCATAGCTATTTCTTGGCAGTATCCACTTAAAAAAAAGAAATCAGAGAATTGGAAGGATTCATTTAGGTTAATGAGTCCAATTTTATTAGTGATGTAATCCTAATTAAAGCTCCCTCAACAGATGGCTGAACTTGAACACATATAGAAAAGAGGAGCTCCAACTTCCCTTAGAAATTGAAGTGCTATTTTTTTTAATATTCAGTCAGAATCTCCTTCCTGTAACTTAACATTAATTCATGATCTTCACTCTGGAGCAAAAGAGACAGATTTTCATTTTCAGACCCCTCTTAATGCACATAAACAGGCGCATTCCCTTAATTTCTCCTCGTAAAAATATCACAATCCATTGATTACTATAGATTCGTTCACTGATGAATGGATGAATGTAAGATTCTCTAATGTTAGCTTTGAGAACATGCTAAATAAAAAATATTTTAGCCTAAAATACTGTGTGCAAACAACCAAACCAAAGAGATCACTAAGCTAGCTAAAAGCAACACATTTCACTACAAAATGATTTATAACACTGCTTCTGTATAGTACAATTAATAAGGAAACTTTCAGCCATTTAATACCTGCATAGTTCAAATATAGGTGATATTAACTTATGCAAACCAGGTTATAACATTGTTCTATAATATGGTTTGTAAAACATGACTTAAAGTTTAGCCCTATGCTAAGAATATTGTGGCACCTTAAATATTTTTATAGCATTGCAATCCATCGAAACCAACCTAGTCCAACATAAATTTAGGGTATCCTGTGACAGAAACATACATACCTAAGTGGATAGGTAGATGAAGAAAAGTTGTAGGCTTGTATTTTAAGACATAGGAACATCAGACTAGCTCTGCTGCAACAGATGTTTACTCTATTTCTGCATCACAGAGTAGTGAACTGGATGCATTGAGAAACTTACAAGTATACTGAGGCAATAACTTCCTCCAACTATAAATTCACAGCAATCAATACATAAATAATGCTTTCTGTGATTGAAGGCACATCAAATGGACATCAATATTAGGAGCTGATCTTCCATTAATCTGTTTTTAAACTTTTTAAATTGACTGTCAAAATCATCCAAGCTGCAGTTGGTGAATTTCAGTTTAACTACTGTTTATTTTTATTTATTAATTATTCATATACTACCCCTTATAGAAACAAAAATAAGACAGGATGTTTTGAGCAATTCCACTTTCATTTCGGTTCTGTTTACAGACCCTACTATAGAACCTGAGCTTAAATGGTCCAGAGGACGGAGAGGACAGGAAGACCTGGAGGAACGTTGTCCATGGGGTCGCAATGGGTCAGACATGACTTCGCAACTAACAACAAACAGCCATATAGGATATTATGAAAGTCTTAGTGAAATAAAATGCAATTGATCCTTATGACACATATTCACCATTAAGCTTCAAATCTGTATTCAGAAATTAACTGGTCCTAAATCAATAGTAACTGAGTAAGGTTCAGGGCTATTAAAAAAGGCATTCCTAATAACTCCTAGGAAACAACCTCTATCAAACATATATTTGTTCATCTTTAATCCAAGTCATCAATATATAAACAGGCATCACATTGCAACCTTTTACAGATTAGCTATTAATATTTGTTTGATGCCAGGTATGTAATCCACTTAGAGTAACTTCAGTGATTGAGGCAATAGAAAGATAAACATTTACCTCAATGTGCATGCTGTGCACAGAATCTTTGCAGAGCTTTTAAAGAGATCCTATCATGTATTTGGAGTTTTTCATTTTAACTACTTATAAAGGAATATTAAAATTACCTTTGTAGAAAATTAGACCCTCTCTCACCCCACGTACACTACTTTATAGCAATCTAACAGTCTTTAGTTGGGATAGGCAGAGTATTATCACCAAAGTTACTCCATCTTTGCATTTTAGACAAACCTTCCGCTTTTAATTAAATATAACTACAGTATAGTATTCTATACTGTACAAATACAACACGTCATACAAATTTCTCATACACTGCTGTGAATTATAAAATGTCAATATTAAA
>JANHFP010002685.1:0-12700 GCA_032468135.1 Calamaria suluensis | reverse complement strand
TCTCTCCTTGATTAGTTTCCACCCATTGCTTCTTGTTCTGCCCTCTGGTGCTTTGGTGAATAGCCTGACTCCCTCTTTAGGTCGTGCCGAAGGCGGCGAATCTCTTAATTAAGAGATTTGAAATATAGAAAATGTACAGTTATTCTTCCAAAGTTCTGAGTTTCTCCTAAAGATACGTAGAAATATGTTTTATACTTCATACCAACTTTCAGTATAATTCATTTATTAACATGGAAGAAAATAACATTTGATTCTAAATGTGTTTCTTCAGGAAAAAAAAAAACCCTTTCCTTCCAAGTGAAATACAAAGGACTGAATAATCACAGTATAACCTGCAGTGTAGTGTGCTTCCTATTTGTATAATCTATATTTCATATTTCTCCAACTTTGGTGCCTTCTTTATATTTCACTTGCCAGAATTTGCAGCAATAATGGAAAATTGGGTGAGCTGAAAGTCAGGCTTGTGAAAGACACATTGAAAAAGGGATTGAGTGTAAGCACACATTGTTGCTATATAAAGAGTGTTCCCTAATTCTTTATTATCAAGAGTATAGGCTAGATAGGACAGTATGACTGAATGGTTATGGGCTACCAAATCAGCATTGATTTTTAGTGATCATACTGTATATATATGTTCTTTTAGACCTATCACTATTGTAACTGAATCCATCCACGTTGATGTTGGCCATCCTCCTCTCCTTCCTTCCAACTTTCCCAGCACTAGAGTTTTTTCCAGGGAGCTAGGTCTTTGCAAAATGTTTCTGATGTAGGATAACACGAAGTAGGATAGACCAAAAAGTTGGAAAAGCAACCTTACACATATTGGCCACCATTTTCATGTTGCTGCCATAAAAAGTATTAAGGATAACCAAATCAAGACAGATCTGAGGAAGCCTTTCCTTTTTAAACTGTAGCATGTGAAACAAATGGTTAATACAACTCTAACAGCGGAATCATTGTTATAAGTAAAATTGTCTGCAAGCAAATCATACCATGTTACCATGACTCTAAACCACCTAGCTGAATAAGGCATACATATAAACAATAACCTGGAGAGGTCCATACTATGAAAACATCCAATGACAATTATGCCACCCCATCTCTCTCTCTCTCTCTCTCTCTCTCTCTCTCTCTCTCTCTCTCTCTCCCTCCCTCCCATGCTTCCTGCTTCATGTACCACCCACATTGTTAATATTGTTTCTGTATTGAATAGCCTGGAAAATGAATGTGCAACACACCTACTCTTTCTTGAAATGTTACTGCTCTTCAATGACCTGTTACGGCCTGGCTTATGTAAGGCATGTGGGTGGTGTACACTTCTGAATGGTTTGTATCAACGTTCTTATAGTAGTAGGGACAGCATCACCACTACAGCTGAAATAGTTTTCCTCCATCTTTACTTAATATGCCCCCAATGGCTTTGCATTGCTAATTAAATACTGTAATAGGAGAAATTGGAAATTATCTGATGTGAAAAGGCTTTCAAATATTTTGAAGCCTGCATTTTCATCTAACTGTTCAGACAATTTACACATAGTTGGATTAGTTGGTGACCAAGAATTTGCAGTTATGCTTGCTTGTTTATATCATTGTAAAATTATAGCAATATCAATATTTCAGCAATCCATATATATATCGAACAAATCAGTCTTTTGGTCCCCTTGGGTCACCTAAAATCCACTAAGTAATAAGATTCCGATTTAAAAAAAGTATGTTAACAGAATGATAATGCTTATTGTAAATACTCCACAGACCAATAACATTGCATTTATTAATTACTTTTATCATTTGAAATGCATCATGGATCTACAGTAACATTTCTTTTCCTGGTATTCATATTAATTAAAAATAGCAATAGATTTTAATTTGATAAGGTAAGTATTAGAGCTTTGAAATGGTTTGGAATCAACTCCAGAAAAGTATATCATTTGCTATCTAGGTAGAAATATGTACTTTATTATAGTGACTATTCAAAGTTATAGTAGACTCCCCCGAAAGCTTACGACCTTAGTTTGAAGTTCCCACACCCCACAGTCATGTGACTGTTTTCTAGACACTTGACAACTAGCCTACATTTAAGGCTGTTTGCAGCTTGTCATGACCATATGATCACTAAACATTTATTATGTTTTTGTAGAAAACCTCTGGTTTCTGCCAAAAATGGCCCATAGCAAGCAATGGGCTCACTCTACAGCCATTGTGTTCATTTAACAACAACTGCAAAAAAGGTTGTAAATGTGATGATGACTTACTTTACAACTGTCGTGACTTACAATCATCATTGCCAGGTTCAATTATGGTAGTAAGTTGAGGACTACCTATATCTTTCTGAAACTCTGTATAGCAAATGGTTAATTTTTGGAGTTGCATACAAATGCTCTGTCCTTGAGGGCTGCACAGTACCTTTTTATAACTAAATCTGAAGCACAGTATAGGCTAGTAATTATTGGTATGCTGATTTAAAGTTTTAAAAATAAAAGGAAACAGTTTGAACAGAATTTGTTTAATTAGCACTCTGTTTTAGTCATGTGTATGTACAGCCAGTAGTGAATAATTTTATGTGTTACTGTATATGTAAGGGCACATTGATTCTGATGGCCTTGGATCACCCTTTTTTGAGTTTCAATGAGTAGCATTGTGACATAGTGACATCACTTCAGGGATGGTATTTTAATAGGGTTTTTTGGGGGGACGCCGTACATTTTAAGTAGTTTTTAATACTTATAAAAGATATCTATGTCTTTCTGTTGTATTATGCATATCTTTTGGTTGGTTTTCTAAGAAATAGATGGAAAACCATGGCTTTCTGCTGCCAAATTTCAGTGGAGTTTTAGTTGTTTTGTTAGTCCCAAAAACATTTAGGAAAATTGGTGTTACCAGTTCCTGATGTATTTATTTTTATTTTGTTTTTTAACCATCCATCTCCCTCAGAGAGGAGTTAAGATAAATAATGTATATTGTGGTACTTGCACTAAAATATTGCAATTATACTTTATAATATACTTGCTATTACAACATTGGACAGATCTATTTAATAAAAGCTACACACGTTTCCAAACACTATACTTATAATAAATATCCTATTTACAGTTAAATAGGGTATGCCCCTTTATATAATATGGCATGTAATATAGGGTATAACAGATAGACAATTCAAAATGTCCATCTATTGTCCTTAACTGAAATTCTTATTCAGAGCTGAGTACATGTTAACCAACTGATAGATGAAATTTTTATTATAAATTATTCAAGCTGTAAACCTGACAATTTGCTATTTAAAATTTAAGTATTTGGGGATGTTACGATCTACCTATAAAAGGTGACTTGTAACCAAATCCAAAGTTCAAATTATTGCCTTCATTCCTGCAGTCATTTGATACTTTATGAAGGAATTCATTAATGAAGTGAAAAGACTTTTGGCAGAGAAATTAACAAAAGTGTCTGATTCTGGGGGAACGTCACGAGGATAGTAGCAACAAGCCTGTCTAGATAATCCCTGTTCATCCCTGTTGCCTTAATTGCTTGAATTCTTCTTCTTTGTGAGCAGGGATTCAGTTTGAAGTAGCTCATCTAAGGCCTATATGGCAACTGAATATCAACTGTTTCCTAGCAATACTGTTATGTTACAAAACAATTAAATTAGTAGTTACTCATAATGGAAAACTACAGTTTTAATGTTGTTTATACTTTATCCTCCTCCTTTTCTGTAGATAAGAATCAAGGACATTATATAACAGGCGTTAGTCATCATTCTCCAACAAAAATAAATTCAAAAACCTACTTTTAACAGGAACCAAATGGAATTATTTAATATATTTTTACTGTGAAATTGATTAGAATAAAAGCTAGGGATGCCTAGCTCTTAAGGAAATTATTGTTTAGTCTAAAGTTGCATTAATTTTGTTTATGTCTATTAACAATCTGTGGTATTTAAATGGGAATGACAAGACAATATTTATTTATAGTCTGGAGAAAGCAGGTGAACCAGCACAACACTCTGCACCCCACCCCTAATCCTCTGAGCCAATCCAGAATGATACCAGGATCAAAAGCTGCATAGAAGTCAAGTAGACCAAGGATGGAAATACAAGCACTCCTCTACCTTTGCCAGATATCATCCAATATATACCCAACTTATACCTAAACTGTTTAGTTTAGTATATCCAAACTGTTTATGCTACGGCTCGCTCCATCTCTGTTTTTCCTAAAAACAATATGGCTGAGAGGACCTCTTTGAGATCCATGGCTGAATTCTCATTCTGGTCCTCTTCTTTGTAAAAGACTGTGAGATATGCTGTTTAGCTGCCCACACTTCTACATCTTATTCTTTGTATTTATGCTTCTCATTATGCATCAAATTAATCCTTTCAAAGTGCTAGATTAACAATTGATTTAAAGTATTGTTTTATAAATCTTACAATACTGTGAGACCCTAGGATATTTAGAATGACCCTTGTTTCCGCAGTAGTCATCACTGTATAAATTAAAAATAAATAGCATTGAGACAATCTCTTGTAGAACAGGAGAAAAAAAATTCTCCCAGGTACTATGTGGTTAAGTGCAATGAATAATATAGCACAATGAATGACAGTTTAATTAGCAGTCAGAAAGAAAAGTATAATACAGATATAATTTAATCCCCCTCATTCATGCTTTCTTGGGAACAAAGTGTTCTAAACAGCTTAAATATTAAATATTGTTTAATAGTAGCACTAGCAAGGGAGCTGAAACCAGATGGCCTCCATTAGAGTTCCAAAAGTAGATTGGTGATTCACCTAAAATGCATCAGTCTTCCACAAAATCTTGGCGTCTGTAATTACCACATATTTTAATTTATGCAGTCATGATGTATTAGTGACTATAGCCATCCTGGTCAGCCTACTTCTTTTGTCAATGTGGGTAATCTCTTGCTAACGTAGAGTAATTTAATGTGATGTCTCTACAGTTGTATTTCTATGATGAACTGAATGAAGAAAACAGTTACTGTGGTTGGTGTGACCAGTTACAGGTAGGTGTGACCAGTTAAATATAATTTAATGGAAGCAAAATAGAAAGGTTGTTGCCAATAATTTTAGCATCCCATGATGTGCTATACCAGTGATGGCTAACCTTTTTGCCATCGCGTGCCAAAAGTGGGGGGGGTGCCTGGGGAGGTTGTACATCTGCATGCCCACACCCATAATTCAATTCATCCCACACTCCCTAGAAAGGCTCTGGAGCCTGGGGAGAGTGAAAAATGGGACTTTCCCAACTTCTGTTGGGCCTGGAAGGCCCGGAAATCAGCTGGCCAGCACCTGCATGTGCGTCAGAGCTGAACTAGGCAACACTCGCGTGCCCACTAATATGGCTCCGCGTGCCACCAGTGGCACCCGTGCCATAGGTTCACCATCACGGCGCTATACTATTCCACCTTAGCGTTGTCCTTTTTTGAAGTTCATATCCAAATGTAGCAATAGGCTACAGTAATATTCTCTATTTTATTTTTATTTTATTTTTTTTGCAAGAATGAATTGGGCAATATGAAGCTCAGGCATTCTTGTTGTTCTGTTTATAGTATAGCAATAGCAATAGCACTTAGACTTATATACTGATTCACAGTGCTTTTACAGCCCTCTCTAAGTGGTTTACAGATTGCCCCCAACTATCTGGGTCCTCACTTTGTACCTTGGAAGGATAGAAGGCTGAGTCAACCTTCAGCCAGGTGAAATTCGATCTGCCAAACTGCTGGCAGCCAGTGATCAGCAGAAGTACCCTGCAGTACTGAATTCTAAGCACTGCGCCACTGCAGTAGTATGATAGATGCTATCTATTAGCATCTAAACAACTAAAAACCTTAGCTAGGGTAAGCAACCTGATGAATAGAAAATACTTTGTGGATATAACCATGCACAAACATTATGCTGCTTATTCCTGTGCCAACCGAAATCCTTTCCTATCACAGTGATAGTATTTGAGAAAGGGAAAAAATCTAAATGTATAATTTCAGGAAATGTATACTCCATGGTTCCAGAGTATCTTGGTAATTAATTTTGCTGCAGTAATGATAGTCATTCTCAGCAAAGTCCAATAAAGTACCTGTGGTACAATTTCAAAATGCAATGATGTGTCAAAAGCTAGTATACTTGTACATTCTGAAGGTACAAGGGATAAATTTTAATGATTATGCTATAAATGTTATTTATAATGTTATTGAGTAAATGGGCTGGAGATGCTGTTACTCCTAAAATGCTCTAATATGTTGGAAATATTGCAGAACTGAGGGAATCATTTGTACAACTGGCCACTTGACAAGCATTTTAATACTGTAGAAGGAAAAAGGCTGCTTCCACTCTTGGCCAAATGTAGGCATGTTCATCCACAATAATATCCCACATCTTAGATTAGATTAATGAAATTAGCATGCAACAATGTGCAGGTAGTCCACAAGTTACAACTGTAAAGGAGGCTGCCCATTATGGTCGTAAGTCAGGAAGCAAAACAACAGGCGTAAGTGCAAATATTGGAGTCGTTAAAGAAACACATTGTCTGCTATGGTAGTTTTGCTAAAAACAGGAAAGGCAGGTTTTCAGTCAAACCATAAAAGATGTTCAGATGAATTGTGGAATGCTGTAAACAGTCATAAAGTACCAAGTGACTGCAGGAATGAAGGCAATAATTTGAACTTTGGATTTGGTTACAAGTCACCTTTTATAGGTAGATCGTAACATTCCCAAATACTTAAATTTTAAATAGCAAATTGTCAGGTTTACAGCTTGAATAATTTATAATAAAAATTTCATCTATCAGTTGGTTAACATGTACTCAGTTCTGAATAAGAATTTCAGTTAAGGACAATAGATGGACATTTTGAATTGTCTATCTGTTATACCCTATTATAACCTATTACATGCCATATTATATAAAGGGGCATACCCTATTTAAGTGTAACTCCATGAAAAAGTAATTATATCCACACTGATATGTTCTCTTGCTATTTATTTTTGGTTGCTCGTATTTTACCTTTCAGAATAGCAATCCATAACAACCAAGAAACAATAAAAATGAAAATATAAAGACAAAGTTCACTTTGAGTTTGACTGCAGTTAACTACAGGGACAATGCTGGGGAAATGTTTTGTTCTACTTCCTGGTTTCCCGTCATATCCCAATCATACTATGTGAGTGACCTCTGCTCACTTTTTACTCTTACAAAGACAAATACAGCATGAAATAAAACGCTTAGCAGCTAAGCTAATTTTAAATGTCAGTCTGGCACATTTCAAACATTTTAAAGTCTTTTTTTCTTGAAAGGGAAAATGAATTAGAAGCGACACAATGCTTTCCTATATAAAGTGCAAAATTGTTTCTTGAGATCTATAATTAACCTTAACCATTACATAAAAATGGCCTTTTCCTTGAACATATTCATTCATGAAATTTTGGTAGAGCAGAATGTGCCTTGCAATATGCAAAATTATATACGTTTTCCCAAAAATAAGGCAGGGTCTTATTTTCTTTTGGACCCTGAAATAAGGGTTTGGCACTATTATTGGGAGATCTAATTATTTTGGGAGTGCAGGAGGTGGCAAGCATAGGACTGGATGTTCCATCGCTTCCCCTCCCTGTTCTTCGCGCTGGCCAGCACTGCCCTGACGTCTCCTGCCATATTCTTATGGAGCAGGACTCTGCAAGGCTTGTTTTGTTGTATGCACGAACTGCAGCACTGCTGCGAGCTTCATCATACTGGAACAGCTGGTGCCCTGCCACTTGCGGCTGCGCCGGTATGTACAACCTTGAGGCAGTGCTGTCTTTCATGCGTGCAACGGCACAAGCCTTGCAAAGTCCTGCTGCATGAGGCAGCGGTGAGATGAGTCTCACAAAGGCTTATTTCTGGCATGTGGGCAGGGGAGAAGCGAGACATGTGGAGTGAAACGTGGGTCCCCTTGCCATCTCTTCTCCCTAGCTGGGCATTGCAGGGCTCCTGCCCCTCGCTTAGCCACCCACCCCCTTTAGGAATGCAATTTGGGGGTGGCAGGTGGGGTAAGTGGGGCAAGTGAGAAGCAAGACGCACATCTTATCTTTCCATTTCCGTCACGTTTCTTGTCGTTTGTCCAGGGAAACACGTAAAAAAACCCTTGGAAGTTCAATCAAACTTCTCGAACTCAACCTTTTTTTTTTACAACATACTTCCCAGGACACAATGGCAAGCAATGCAATGGAACTGCAAGTCTCTGGTTAGACATGTTATTATATACATTCTAACACTAACAGGTGATTATTTATATTTTCTGTATTTCAGTCCTGAGAAATACTAGCTCCCAATACATCTCAAACAGGCATAGGGATCATTTTCATATAGTACTTTCACTGTCACAGAATTCTGCATAAATATGTGTTTAGCCTAAATACATGCAATGAATATTTATGTACCGGTAATGTATGGCATTTATAACTTTCCAGAACTTCTAGTATCTGTCATCATTAATACAAATGACAGCACTACAACATTTGGAAAATTCCAAATTATTCTTGACATAAACAGATCAAATGTTTTAACATTTAACATAAACATATATATATACACCAGACAAGTAGACTTGTCATTCAAAAAGCAGAATTTTAGAATCCACTATTTTATTAATGAAAAATAAACATGGAATGTATTTAATAGTACAAATATTTATGAACATGAAAGAGCTAGAATTGAACAATAGAAGAGAAACTTCTTTCATCTTTTTAATTATTAACATTAATTCAGAAATACATCTTACAACCATCAGAATTATGATTTTCACCTGCATTCTGGCATGAAATATGTAATACAGATGTGCCTCTTCCTGGTTTTAATCAGCTAAACTGATCTATATTTGCAAAAAATTATTTCTTTGCTTATAGCAGAGACAGAAATTTTCAGTAGAAAAATTCTCAGAATTGTTTAACCCCCCACCCACCCACCAACAGCTTCAATGAATGGGGGAAGATATGAGCAGAAAGGCACAATAAAATGCAGGCAAAAGTCTTGATTAATTCTGCAAATCGATTTGGATCAACACGGTAATTTTGCTCATATCAAATAAGGTCTAGATGTTATTTTCATAAACTTCAAATTTATACCGAATTCCATTCTCTTCTTGGATATCAACAGGGACACCTGTATAACTTGAGAGACAAATACTAATTTAGTGGATAAATACTTTTAAAATTGAAAGTAACATGAAATGTTATTTTTTACTCATACATATATACATCAAATATATCTCTTCAAGTTTTACTTCACTAGAGATAAATCAATGAAATGTTTTATATTGCTAGTATAAATCAATGGAATTGATACAAGATATTTTTGTCTGTATAATACTTACTTAGGTAGAAGTCTGTATTTTTTAAGATCAATTTCTGGGAAAAATGTATCACTTTCAAAGTCTTCCATAATTCTTGTCACAAACAGTTGGTGGTAGATTGGCATCTCCATTGCTTCCTTTGAAAAGAGTGAATGAGTTTTAATTATTTAGCAACAGGAAAAATATTTGTTCCCTGAACATTAACATTTTAATGATATGTTTTGTTTAAAGAAAAATACATTTTGGACTTAATTATCCAAAGAATGAAAAGGCTGAAGACGTGTTCCTAAAAATACAAGAATAAACTTGCTGGAATAGGAGAACTGCCCATCCCAGCATTAGTTATGTAGTGGTATCTGGAAGTCACAACAGGACAGAAAAAAAGACCCTTTGTTTATTAACAGTTCACTACTACAAAGATTTCCTCTATATTTTGCATTATATAGCTGGGTCTTCAGAACATATTAGAGTAAACTAAAGTGTAATTGGCTAGTTTGTAGTTCAGAATGGACATAAAAAGGATAAATGTTAAAATGGAAATCTGAAAAAATAGACAAACAAAATATTATTGTTATTATTGTCTCAATGTCATTGTGATTAATGTTATTGTAAATATTTGATTAAGATTGCCTAAAAAAATTGTACCCAGACAACATACTGTTTGATTGAAATGGAATTTTCATGTTATTCAAATAAATAGTACATAAAAAAGAATGGACATTTAGGCAAATTGGTTAATGAGAAAACAATGATTAAAGGAACCATGAGTTAGCATGGGCAGGATGTACATTAATACAAAATAGAAAATGTTTTCGTGACTCGATAATATAGTCTTGCAGACTGATATCCTATCCAGGGTTAATTTTGTAAGAGGGTTCCTTGGCACTCTCTGACCTTGGTTGTTTCCTTGCAGATGTTTTATAAGCAAATTGGGTAACATCATCAATGCTAGAAAACAACCGAGCTTAGAGAATGCCAAGGAAACCTCATATCAACCCTGAGCTACATTCTCCTTTATTGTGATTTCTTGATCAGTGATTTTCTTTAGTTTCTAGAAGCAAAGGGAAACATTTCTTGTAAAATAGTATGAAAATTAGCAGATGATATAGTCTTATCTGTTAAGCTCACTTTCTTGCTTTTCTTCCACTGAACACTTCATCTGAAGAAAATTCATAAAGCATTATTAACTACAGCTTTGACAAATGCCAGTTCAGGCAGACCTAATCCAATATTTTAAGCATAAGCACTTACAGGGTAACATGACTGTTCTAATTATAAATGTCTCCAGGTGAAAAACAAGAAAAACATTTTCATTGGATACTGTTCTATCATTTACTAGCCAAGAAAAAGTATCAAGTAAGATTTGCCTAGGACAGTGATGGGGAACCTCTCCAGCATTGTACCCATATTGGAACATGTGTGCATGCATGTGGTTACGCCAGACTGCCATAAACCTGAAGACCAGGTGGCTGGCGCATATGCACATCCCGGAAACTGAAGACCAGGTGGCCGGTGCACATGCCCACAGAGAGGGCTCTGTGTGCCACCTCTGGCACACATGTCATAGGTTCGCCATCAAGGCCTAGGATTGTACTATTCACTAATATTCTCATTAATTCTTCTAAAACTGAGCAATACTGACACTTTAATATACTGTGCTTGGTTGGCTTATAATTTATGCATATCCAGAAAATTTGCTTAATTTAATAATATATGGTAGGGCCATCTTCCTACAGATTCTGGCTTTAGGGTTCTATTCAATGTACATCTTAGTAAAAATGCTTTCTGCAATACAGCAGGGAGTAAACTATTTTGTTACAAAATACAAATCCGTCATGTGCTTGAGACTTATTATATTGATTGCATGAAAATATGGAGGAAAAGGTTTAAAGCCATATTAAACATAAAAGGGAAAAGTACGTTTTTTGAAGACTTAAAAACATTGCTTTTTAGATGAGTAGTAAAGTATTTTGTTAGCATCGGTAACAAAAGACTTTCATTTCTCATTATTCACTAACTGATAAGTTAAATATCACATCTCTTGTTCTCCTTACAAATGAGTAACACTTAGCACAATGCATTAATCAAAATATGTCAGGTGATGTTCTCTCTTGGAGTATAAAATACACTTGACTAATTATTTGCCACTGACAGCTGTTCATGAGTTTCTGCTCAGAAAAATATTTTCAGCAGTTTTAAACCAGGTCATTTCAACCATTAGCTTTTTGCCTTTCTGCATATAAAATTTGTAAAGGGTGCATAAAATGTATATCAATATTCTCACAAGATCACTGAAATAGGTGGTGTGGTAGTAAGTACAATCTACATTTTTTAAGTCATACTAAATGAAAGATCTAAATGATAATCCACATTGAAACTGTATGTCCATATATATTTTCAACCAGGGGTGAAATGCTCCCGATTCAGCCAAAATGGTAGCGATGGTGGTGGGTGGTTTGGAGAACAGGTAGCAAAAGTCCCTGGTCCTGCCCCCTCAGCTGGGATCATGGAAGGGTATTTTTACATTTTAAAAGCCTTTTTTTCCTAAGTATTTGCTGGATTAGGTAGTAAAAATACTTTTAAAATAAAAAAACCCCTCCCATTATCACCAGTAGCTCAGCTGGGATCATGGGGGGGGGGGGTTTGTCACATTTTAAAAGCATTATTTTACTATCTAGTCCACCAGATACTTAGGTAGAAAAATGCTTTAAAAAAGTAAAAATTGGCCACGCCCACCCAGTCACATGACCCAACCACCAAGCCACACCCACAGAACTGGTAGCAAATTTTTTTACATTTTACCATTGTTTTAAACCCTAATAACATTTTACAGCTGGAGATATAGAAATTGGTGATATTATAACTAATGCTGAAAATACCTGCTGTAAGCTAACCTGGCAATGGTTTTCCTAAACATTTTCTGCAGTTTTATTAAATGAAAATTTTCAAAAGTAAATCTCTTTTGAAGATTGGATTACATCAAATAAATGTATCCATACCCATTACCAAGGTATTTGCAAGACCGCCTCCTGCCAAATACCTCCCAGAGGCCGGTACGTTCCCAGAGAGGGCTTGATGAGGGTCCCAACGGCCACTATGTGCCGTCTGGTGAACCCTAGAAAGAGAGCCTTCTCTGTGGGGGCTCCAACCCTCTTGAATGAACTTCCACCAGCACTGCGTAGGCTCCCTGATCTAAATCCTTTTTAGGAATTAAAGACCTACCTTTTTTGTGCAGCTGGCCTGGGAGGGATTCAGTCCTCAGACTAATGGTTTTAAATTTTTAAATTTTAAATTTTAAATTTAAAACATCTTCATCAATGACTTGGATGAGGGGATAGATGGGGAACTCAACAAATTTGCAGATGACACCAAACTGGCAGG
>JANHFP010002684.1:97679-114631 GCA_032468135.1 Calamaria suluensis | reverse complement strand
TGCATGCCCGGTCCTGATTGGTTCAGCACAGCAGAACCCAGTAACGATGATTGACGTCGTGACAATGTAGGAAAAGAAATGTAATTGTAGGCTATGCAGAAAGTGAGACTACTTAGATACAGTTATCAGCTTTTGATTATTAGTTACCAAATATATAATTTCTGCTAAAGGAAAAGTTGATTAACATAATGTATCAATCTATTATCACCTCAGTACATGTAAACAAAATTAACTCTATTGTCTTAGAAGTTACATGCTGACACAATTGTTGATTAATTTTGTTCATTTCACAGTTATATAATAAGCAAACCTTTAATAAACTGAAATGTAATCATATTGAGAGACATAAAATTAATCATCATTAAAGTATAATTAAATATGTAGATTCCTGTATTAAACATGGGTAAGAGAATTAGTTAAAATGAAGGGCAAATGAGATTTTACAAAGCGCCTTCTCTGATTATTTTAAAGCATGAACTAGCTGATTCAGGAATATAGTCCTTCTTGACATAATGTTTTATTATTATGCAGGCCATAACAAGGTGTATGGACATTCAGAAACAGATGTTGAAATTGATAGAAAAAATTAATAAAGAAGTAAGTCAAAAATAATAGCATTTATGACATTCAAGAATAAATGATATTGAATAAATAAATAGCCCATTTTGAATTTAGAGAAGGAATGGGGTTGGACGGGGGAGTGATCCTGACAGGAGCATCATGGTTTCCAAGGGAGGAGGCAGTACATTCCAAAAAGAATCCCAAATTAAGAGATTGCACAGTCCTGAGTTGGATGAGGGAGCAAATAAGAGGTTCAGGGTGATATACTCACCTGGCTATATCTGTTAGATTAGACACTTGTATCTTTAGTCTGGCAATATTCTGTCTACTAATTGTAAACTAATAGAGAATTGGACTCGACTGGATTTCAGTGTCATCTTTGGGCTTAGGTCTATCATGCCCACACTCATAGAAAGGAAAGAAATATCAGCAAGATGGCAAACCTCATAGTCTGTAAAACAAAACTAATTGTAGAAAGAAGGGACAAAAACAATCCACCAAAGAGCTACTGTTTTGGCAGGGAAACGGAAACTCACCAAAGAAATGAGATGAAATGAAGAGACATGGCTGGTTGCACAAGAACCTTCTTTTTATTTAAAAACACGTTGCTATTTTAAAGGAATAGGGGTTCATTGTTTATAATGCTGGGTCAGATAATTGTTGGCAAGGTACAGTTTAATAATGCATTTCTACTTCAGCCTAGTGTGGTATCACATACAGTTTATATTCATTTTACCTACATACAGGTAGTCCTTGACTTACAAGTTCATGTAGTGACCGTTCAGAAGTTACAGCGGCACTGAAAAATGTGACTCATGACCATTTTTCATAGTTATGACCTTTGCAGCATCCCCATGGTCATGTGATCCAAATTCAGATGCTTGGCCACTGGTTGACCTTTGCTGGGTCCCAGGGTCATGTGATCACCTTATGCAACCTTCTGAATAAGCAAAGCCAACGGGGAAGTCAAATTCATTTAACACTCATGTTACTAACTTAACAATTGCAGTGATTCACTTAAACAACTATGCCAGTCATAAAGTCGTTAAACGGGGCCCATCTCTCTTAACAAATGTCTCACTTGATAGCAGAAATTTTGGGCTCAACTGTGGTCGTAACTCGAGGACTACCTGTATTTTACCATGTTGACTCTCATGCTAAAATGGTTGTCGGGTTTGTTACATTTTTTTCTGCATACTATGTTTTCCTAAACATTTTGTTCTTGAAAATTCCTTTGCAACAGGCTGGTTCTGTAATAGACGGCAAAAAAGGTGCTTCACGAGATGTAGAGAAAAAGACGCTGGTAAGGAGAAAAATAAAGTGGTCCTAAGGTTAAGTGTGATGAGAGATTAAGATTAAAGTTATAAGGGAAAAAACTTGCTAGCCATCCCTGACATATTGTATAATGCAACTTATTTGCTATAAGACTGCATCCTTATAAATGATATGAACAAACCTAAGTGACTATTTTCATGTCCATCTGGTCATAGAAATTTGATATAATAACTAGAAAGTTACCTGGTTGGTTTCTTGTAGGTAATGATAAATTATATGCAGCTGAAATATTACCATGATTTCACCTATGAAATGATGATAGACAAAGAGCCTTAAAGGACTTTAGAACAATATCATCCATATAGTTTTGATGGAATGTGTCAAGAAAGGCAAGTATTCAGAAGTTAGCAGACTATTTTTTGTAAGTTAATATTTGTTTTTTATATATTATTCACAGCCTCCTGTTCCTAAAAAAATATCCCATTTAGGTTGCCTGGTAATGGGATATGACAGTCTGGAACAACCACTAACCTTGATCCAATCAGCATGCTCACAACTTTCCTTGGAAATAGGAACAGATATATACTTGGGGATAAATTGCGCTGCTCATGAACTAATGGACTATGTAAGTTTTATTTTCAATGTTTCCAAAAATTTATCATTGCTTTTCTTCTTTTGGGGGAATGTGTTATGATAATGGAGATGGTGGCATGATAATGAGACAAATGTGTAAAACAAATTGTTCATCTAAAATACTAGACTGATGTAAAAGCTCAGAATTTTATTTATTTATTTATTTATTTATTTATTTCATCAAGCATGTATTAGATAACAGATATAAGTTTAGACATAATTATGAATACATGAGATGGATACAAATAAAAGGGAACATTAGGATGGGGACGGTAGGCATGCTGGTGCTCTTATGCATGCCCCTTAAAGACCTCTTAGGAATGGGGTGAGGTCAAGAGTAGACAGTCTAAAGTTAAAGTTTTGGGGGTTTGAGGAAGAAACCACAGAGTCAGGTAGTGGATTCCAGGCATTGACCACTCTGTTACTGAAGTCATATTCTCTGCAGTCGAGTTTGGAGAGGTTCACTTTAAATTTGTATCTATTGTGTGTTGTTGTGGTTGAAGCTGAAGTAGTCATTGACAGGTAGGACATTGTAGCCAATAATTTGATGTACTACAATTATGTCAGACCAAAGGTAACGTAGTTTTAAATTGTCTAAGCCCAAAATTTCAAGTCTGGTGGCATAAGGTATTCTGCTGTGAGCAGAGGAGGGATGACTCTTTTTGTGCAATATCTGTGGACTCTCAATTGTATTAGTGTCCAATATACAGTGTGGGTTCCAGGCAGAAGAGTTGTATTCAAGAACTGGTCTTGCAAATGTTTTGTATGCTCTAGTTAGTAGTACAATATTACCAGAGAAGAAGCTACACAAGATTAGCTTAACAACTTTTAATACCTTTTGGCAATGCTGTTACAGTGAGCTCTGGCATTTAGATCATTTGAGATGAGTACTCCAAGGTTCTCAACAGAGTGAGGGTCGTCTACAAGGTCTTATCCGCTCAGCTTGTATTTTGTGTTTTGATTTTTGTTGTCGATGTGTGAGACAAAACATTTGTTGGTTGAGATTTGGAGTTGCCAATTGTTTGACCATTCTGACAGATAGTCAAGGTCTTTTTGTAGGGTAGCAGTATTGTTGGTGGTGTTGAATAGTTTTACAAATTTATGTAAAGTATAAAGAGGGTGGGTCCTAAAATGCTTCCTTGGGGGAAACCACTGTTAACAAGTTCAGGTTTTGATAGGGTGTTCCCTATTTTGTCTACTTGTTGCCTGTTTGATAGGAACACAGCTATCCACTTATACAGGGATCCGGAAATACCATAAGATGTTGGTTTTAGAAGTAGTTTGTCATGTACTACTGAATCAAAGGCTTTACAGAAGTCTATATAAATTGCATCTATTGTTTGACCCTAGTTGAGCTGTGAAATCCATATCTTTTTGCAGTGTAAGAGTTGCAGATTACAGGGCAATTTTTTCTGAAGCCAAACTGCTTGTTAGAAAGTATGTTGTTTGTCTCTAAGTAGAGGGTCATTGATTGGTTTATGCTTGATTCCATGACTTTGCATGTGATGCAACATAATGAGATTGGTCTGTAATTTTCAACTAGGCTGGGCTCACCCTTTTTGAAGATAGGGATGACCATGGCTAGTGACCTAAATTAGGCAAGGAGCTGGTTATGAAATATATTTCATAGATTATACTAAGAGCTTCTGCTATGGTGATTGAGAGCTTTTTAAAGAAGTAGGCACATAATCCATCAGCGCCAATAGATGGAGATGGTTTTAGGTTGAATGATGACTTTTCAGTAGCATCTTCTGTGAAATTGACATATAGAATTATTGTGATTAGTTGTGGTACGATTGGGAAATGTGGTGCATGACCCGTTGCTGTTTACAAAGACTAAACAGAAGAACATGTTGAAGAGATTGGCCTTAATGTTTTCATCATTACAGTCTTTCCCATTTGGCCCTTTTAGTAGTGGGGTAGATCTTGAGTCTTTGAGTTTGTAGAAGACCTGGGTGGATTTCATATTTAGTAGGTTTTCCTCTTGTTTGCTGTGATAATTGATGCATTCTGCCTTTATCTCTCGGCATAAGAATTTGTAGTGACTTTTGAAGTTAGCTACTTAGCCAGTTTTGTTTTTGCACCAGAGTTTTTGGACTGAAGCTTTCTTATTATTATGGGTAATTTGTATTCCCTGGTTTTGGAGATTATTAGTGATATGTGTAGTTTGATGATTCTTTTAACTCATGTGAAAATATCTTATAATGGTCATCGGCAGTGATGCATCCAGTGCACAGATCAATCAAGAGATGAGAAGACATCAGTTATGAGATCATAATTGTCATTTCTAAAGTTATACTTTGGGATCCTGTCATTATGATAATCTTTGTAAAGACATAAATTGAGGCAAAAGTTAATCATGCCGTGATCACTGTTTGAAAAGGGTTCATTTATTCATAGACCATAGATTGAATTTAAATTATTGCAGAAGATGGGATCAAGGCAGTTGTTGAGTCTAGTGTGGTTTGTTACAAGTTGATCGAATCCCAGATTAGTAACAGCATTGTACATGGTTGTATGCATTGGTTCTGTTGCACATTCATTAATGGTCCAATTAATAATAGCTAGATTGAGGTCACCAGGAAAGATCAGAGGGCATGGGGAAGAGGCTGCCCATGTTATTAGTGAAGTAAGTTTGTCAGCATGTGCAAGGTCGTAATCAGGAGCTCTAACAAAGTAGGAAGTGAAATGTGGTGTTTAGGGACAGCTCGCATACAATGGTTTCAGGAAGAGCAAGCTCCTGTGTAACTTGAATATTTTTTTAGATTTAGAGATTTTTTTAATAGAAGATAGCAACACCACCACCTATACGGATTTCACAGTTGGATCAGTAAACATGATAGTAAATAAATATGATAATATATAATTCTAAAATTAGGGTTGACCTTAACTTGTCTTTTTTAAAAAAATGAATAGCTTCATATTGAATAGATTTTGTCAATATTTTATACTCTAGAGTAAAGGAAAATATGAAGTAATTGCTGGAGCACCTAAAACTGTTGATGAAATGGTGGATGTGTATCTAGATCTGGTTAAGAAATTCCCTTCTATTTTAACATTAATAGATCCATTTAGAAAAGAGGTAAGTTTCTTTTACTTATAGATTTATTTAAATTTGCATTACTTTTTAAAAACAGCATCTAAAAGTGAAAGAAACATGTAGATGATGATGTTTTAACAACCTTGCATTTTAAGGAAAAGAATAAGACATAGATGAAGGAAATTACACTGAGGTTCTTTCTCCAACAACATTATTGTGGTCCATTAACACTGGACTAGTTTTGCTTAAATCCAGTTCAAATTACCTTAAGGGGGTTGTGATTAATTTCCATTGATTTAAAAAGAATTTAAATGACTCATTTATCTATTTTAGTGTTTAGTTTTCTAGTATTTTATATATATTTATATATACCTTGCAAGGAGAAAGACGAAACAGTCGACCATATTGTCAGTGGATGCTCCAAAATAGCATAAACAGAGTACCGTGTCCAACATGACAATGTCAGCAGGATCATCCACTGGCACATATGTAAGAAGTATGGGTTCCAAGTCTGCAAAGACTATTGGAAGCATGAAATCACGAAAAACGTCCTTGAGAATGGTAAGATCAAGATATTGTGGGACTTTACAATGCAGATGGATAAGAGCCTCAAGTGCAGTAAACCAGACATTACCATCATTGGGCCAATTTTGTGCACTTCGTCGAAATCTCAATCCCAGGGGACAGCTGTATCGCTGAAAAAGAATTAGAAAAGATCACAGAGTATAGGGACCTGCAGATTGAAATACAACAGCTGTGGAAAGAGCCAACGAAAATGATCCCTATAATAATTGGCGCCCTAGGAGCAATACCCCATACATTGAATCGGCATCTGGAGACATTGCAGTTAGAAGGACTAACAACAGGACAGCTGCAGAAGGCTGCCCTATTTGGGACAGCCTTCATTTTCCAAAAATATTTTTACAAATCCTTTTCTTTGTGAGATTTGAGGGAAGCAACAATAGTTTCATTATGAATAACTGTTTAACTTATGTAAACTGGATGTAAGCATCATTTTCTAATTATTTACCCATACAATTACAGTTGTTAAAAAGGAGCTTTTTGAATCTTGGTTAGCTGGTATTTTAGGATGCATAAGACGCCATATGATATGTACGTATTGCTCTGCTCATATCTCACATTGACTCTGGTCAATATTGTAAAATCTAATAATGTTACTCATAACTCTAGGATTTTTTTTACATCTCATTTCACAAATGTGAAATATTAATTTGATTTTATCTCACTTTTATTACTTTATCACTTAATATAATTAAGGTATTATTACTTATAACTCAAGATGGTGAACATACGTAATACTTCCTCTTCCTATTTTCCCCATAACAGCCCTGTAAGATGGGTTTGCTTTAGACAGATTTGGCACAATGTCTCCCAGCTGGCTTTCATGCCTAGGGTGGAACTAGAACTCAGTCTCCTGGTTTCTAGGTCACCACCTTGACTAACTTTGCTCCTGATCCATGCCTTTTAAACACAACAAACTGTTTAGTTTGATATTTGATCAATGGTAAGCTTCTCTAACGGAATTATCTCTGATTACTTCTTAATGTAAACTGCTGGAATCTAGGGAAAACTAACTGTTTGGAGAGAGAGAAAAATGAAATTGTAGAGTCACTGTAATAGTAGGTGGGAATGACCTTGAAAGACGGAGCAAAGAGATGCTGCCTAGTGAATGGTCAAAAAAGAGAGAGCGTAGGCCACAGCTGCTTAGTGGGGCAGAGCAAGAGGTTCACAAGGGACTCTCTGTACATTCTAGGGTTGCAAAGGTGATTGCAGGAGAATTGAACTTTCACACTTGTAAGATTCTGTTAATGTAGCTTAACTATAAAGTAGAATTGGCTTTTCTGGTTGTGTTTCTTGTCTGATCCATCTGGGCTGACAATAATCATCAACAAAATATATCCTTTTATAGGATACAAATCGTTCGTTGAAGAAAGATTATTTTTAGCAGTGAGTGTCAAAACAGAGACACTGAAATGAGCTGATTGCTCCCATAATATTATTTACAAAATGTGGGGGAAATGGAAGAAATTTGGTTAAGGGAAATTTGCCAAATAATATACGTGTGTGTGTGTGTTTTGAGGGATGGAGGTATGAATGAGGGAGAAGTTATTCTGTATTCGAGAATGGGAAGATGAGGAAAAGGAGAATAAGAGAAGGATACTGCTGACTCCTTCCATCCACACAATTATCAGTTTCTTGTAAAACTCCAAGTGAAAAGGCTTTTCCATCACTTCTAAAGATCTTCCACTTAGAGAAATGTGTGTGTGTGTAAAAACCATTGTCTCTCTGTGTGTACCAATGGTTCATTTACATGGCAAATGAACCATGTAAATTACAAATATTAGTTTTTAAAAGAACTGTGACAGCGAGGAACTGATATGCTCTGCTCCTAAAATCTTACATTTTGCTAGTTAGTAGCTTGCCATAGCTTCATGTTCCAGAGCAGTAAACCATTTAGGATCACAGCTGGTATCAATTCTACTGTGAAGTTATTTAGCAGCATACAGAAGCACAGATACTATACATATAAATATACCTCCATATTTCTACAAATATCTTAGCTACTCTTGTCTTATATGTATGTGTTCATACATGCTTTTTCTTCTTTTATGTTTGTGTGTGTATCTTTGTGTTCATGTTTTGTGTGTGGGGTGTGTGTAAGATGTTCTTCCTGTGTATAACAGGCAAGTGTATGTGTGTATGGGGGGAATGATTATAGCACTTTTGCTCTTGCTGACTTGCAACTCTGGATTTCAGTTCTTCTGTTAGGGCTTCTAGATAAATTGAAAGATCATGTTATCGTGTACCTACATTCACCCTAGTACTGAACTTACTAATGTTAATGTTAAAAGTGCCTCATAAAAAAAAGAAATAATTCTGTCAGTAATTTGCCTTCTTGTCTAGAGCTAATACTTGAAACAAATTCCATGTGTAATCTCACTTGACCCAATAAAATATTCTGTTCTGTTCTGTTCCGTTATATTGTATTCTTTTTGCTATCTTTACAGGACAGCCAACAGTGGACCCACCTGTGCAATCTTTTGCGTTCCAAATGTTATGTAATTGCAGAAGACTCATGCAGGAATTTTACTAAACTTCTGGGTTCTAAAAAAAGCAATATGCCAAGATGCAGTGGCCTTGTCATAAAACATATCAATGAAGCTAAAATGTTGGATTTTGTACAAATGACTCAGCGATTAGATAGTGAGGAAATAACTGTATATTGATATTCAATAGTAGCTGTAAAAATATAGAGCTTCTTATATTTAATAAACAATTCAATAATTAAACATTCTTATTCATCCAAATTTGCTTTCATTATGGATCGACAGTATAATTTGGGACTCATTCTAAAATACATAAAATTGAATGTTTAGATATAATTCAGCTTTAAGTGGTATAGAAAACTTCATGTATCTGTTATAGTATTAGTTTGTGTCACATATTTCCCATCATTCTTTATGGGCCTCAAAATGTAACATTTGAAGATGTTAATATTCAGATTTTTATTTCGATCAGCTAGAATTGTTTATTTAAAGAAAACAAAAAATCTGTATTCAACAGGAAGAGATTCACTGTTTATTTTAAATATACTTTTAATCTGATTATCTCTACTGTAACAGTTGTGAGACTGTTAAAAGCAAGAAATAACTTACAAATACAAATACTTTAGCTTTCCTAGAATTTGTTCACAATCCAATGCAGAATAAATAAATTTAAATAGAAATGTTCAACACTGCTTGGCTGTGGGCAGATGATTTTGTACAGTATAGATAAGTCATAATAAAACAAAACTAGACTGCTAAATAATAAAACAATTGTGTATTTCCAGTAGGACAGCTGTATTAGTTTGCTACAGCAAAACTAATATAAATTTAGTGTAGTTAAGGAATCTATTTAATATAAATGAAACTTTTCTGGACTAGTTTATTTTATTAGTCCGTAAAATTTATAATAAATTACTAATACTGGAAGATGACATAAGACTTTCCAGTAATTTTACAATTAAGACAATGACTTGCAAACACTAGATGTTTTATGGAATTAAAAGCCCTTGCGTTCAATACAGGTTGGAGGCACCTTTCCATCTTAGGAAGTCCAGATGGAGAATCCTGTGATAATAGCCTTGCAGACCTGGTATGTATGGAAAATTCCTCAATTGTCCAAAGCTTTTTATCTTGAGCTGCTTCCTAGGAGAAAAGTTTACCTAGTGAAGGGACATATAACCTTTGAGGAAATTGGCTTTTTAAAGAAAGTTGTCTTTTAAAGTGAGGTAATATTTGAACATTCAAGGGAAAAACAGCAAGGCAAACAGCAAATTCGTAATGTCTCTCACTGATATTTTAAGGAAGAGTTGAGTAAATTATTCAAACATAGGGCAGTAACAGCATTTCCTTGTCTTAATGGACTCGTTGATTTTTTTGTATTAATATATAATGACGTAGAGGATGTCACCTAAAATGATGACTAACTTAATGTGTCAATTTTCTTTCACCAATCTTTCATTTATTGTCTTCTGCCTCCTGCAATCTCCCAGGTCCCTCCTACTCTCCTTCCTTTCAATAATGTAGCCATCTTGGATTCCTTTACATCTGCTTCAGTTTCCTATATGTACTACACCAATGCTGACTGCTCTGTTTGAAATACCGGAACTATTGTATCCTCAAACTTCGACAGTTTAGCAATATTCAGACTGTTAAGTTGCAACACTGTTTGTTTTTTCTCCGTGTCCTCCTGCTAGTTCTGTGTCCTCCCAATAGTTAGTTGATAACTTCTCCTTATATATGAGAAACAAGTAAATTATCTACTAGAAGCCAGGTTTTAGTTCATTATACTTATCAGATTTACTCTAATGTTGCAATTTAAGAGTTATATGAGTTTAAAGATTAAACTGTAGCTCATAATTCAACTGAGATTTTTGCTGCAACACAAACACAATAAGAACATAACACACACATACATGCAGTTGAGAGAGAAAAAGAAAGCAATAGGTAAAAATATACAAAATACATATTTTTAAACAAAACATTGATCACACAGAATAATATTGGTACTGGCAGTTATAAATTCAGCTCTTTAATTATGAGTTTTCGTGTAGGGTTGAAATAATACATGACTGTAATTAAAGCCTCTATTTAATCACCAAATTAGGTTACTCAGAATAAACTATCAAAGTTTTCAGCTATGGGTTTTTTCTAAAAAAAGGAATTTATTTGTCTTAGGCTGTTGGACTGGGAACCAGATTCATCAAACTGGGAGGTCTTTCCCGTGGAGAGAGGACAGTCAAGTACAATCGACTTCTTGCAATAGAGGAAGAACTAAGCAAGAAAGGGAGGCTTTGTAAGGACCTCTTTCTTATTTTGTTTTCAGTGCTTAATGAATAAGAACCCAGAGATTGGAGAAAGTGACTGAAATCACTCCATAGGAGGGAAAGGGAATCAAAAGACTGTAAATAAGCAGTTGCAGAAAACAGGATGACATTTGCCATGAGTTATATTGTCCTGATGACGAGTTATCTATTTATCTGAATGCTAAAGTAAAATTTCTTAGTAGGCCACAACAGTTCAATGCATTTAATTGGCTGAAATCATCGCCAAGGGAGAGCGTTTTCTGAAAATTCTTACATCGATGAATATTCACAAGTTGTGGAGAAAGCTTTAAAATGCGATTCACCGCTTTCCATATAAAGATTCAAAGACACTATTATATGTGAATTGCATGTACTATGAGCGGTACATGGAGAGGTAGTAAAAATGGGGAAGTGGCATAAACTGCATACAAGAAGTTTGGCCCTGCAGAATTCAATTAAAACCATTAGTTTGAATTGTTTTCAAACACATGCTGCCTCTTTGAAGCCTATTTTAATTGATCCACAACAATGGGTTAATGATAAAAATAAAGCCAGAGCATAAAAAACTGCCTCAAGCCAGACATGGCACTTTATCCATAAAAAACCCAAACTGCTAACAGTCTACGGTTTGTAGGGCAACATTCTCCAATCTGGTGGTGTTTCGATGCATTTGGACAACAGATTTCAATGTGACCAATAATAGTCTGGGAGCAGCAGTCTCAATGCATTTGCTTGGTCCCATGTTGAAAAATCATCTCTGGAATGTCAGAGGAAAAAGCTCCCAGAACCCTAATTTAGTTTGTTATTGGTCATTACTGAAATGTGTAGTCTCTGAATGCATCTAGACCAGGGGGTTCCCAACCTGGTCCGTGAAGTAGCATCAGGTCCTGGCATGCCAGAAATCGGGCCACACAAATGAGCGAAGCCCCATCTATGGAATGCAGGCAGTATGCAAAACCATGCTCCCTTCAGTCCGTGGAAAAGTCTCTCCATGGAACTGGTTACTGGTGCTCAAAAGGTTGGGGGGGGGGGCTGATCTAGACAACACCAGATTAGCAAATGCTGCCCTACGAACCACAACCAGTTAAGCAACCTGTTCTTCACAAGACAAATTTCCAGGTCTGGCTTCAGTCAATTTTGTCTGTTCTGGCTTTATTTTTTGTCATTACTCCATTGTTCTGGATCAATTAAAACAGGCTTTATAGAAAGGGAATGTATTTTTTGTAATTTTATTTAAAATGGTTTTTTTTTCTTCAAATGATTTTGCAACTTTCCCATAAAAGATCATCGAAATAATCAGAGTTTGTTTGCACCGTACAAACATCTGGGTATAATTGTTCCCTTTGCTTACTTTTTATAAATGGCAGGATCCACAAAGGATAGAACTTTTTTAAATTGCAAATACAAGTAAATAAGCAGGCATTTCATTAAATTGTTTCCAAAATTAGAACACGTGTGTTTCCTTCCCTTGTGTCAATATTGGAGACCTGTGCACATTTGTACTATACTCTATATTCATATTTTCCTCTTGTAAGAAATGAGCTGAAATTTACATTCTTTGAAGAATGGAGCAGGAATGGATGCAAATATACGTGTCAGTAGACTTTCCATTTACTATTGCAGTCTAGCTTAAGATTGCAGAATGGGCAGGAACAAAAACCAAAACTTTTGTAATGTAGCGTATACCTGATCAGAAGTAAAGAAAAAATTGTTGATATTTAAAGTTATGCAAAAACACGTTCTCCCTTCAAACGTGAACATGAATTTAAAACACCCAGTGCAATTTTCTTTTTTACTATATTTATTATTTGGCTGTGTATTCCCTTCTAGGTGAAAGAGATGACTATGAATTTTTTGACTTTACTGAAGAGGAGGAGGAAGGAGAAGAAGAGGAAGAAGAAGAGGAGGAGGAGGAAGAGGAGGAAGAGGAAGAAGAACGTTATACTGATTCTCCTTCTGGGAGTAGACTAGCTGTAGGGTAGAAATTAATGTTTCAGATTTTGCATTGGTTGATTCAAGCTGACCCTGGAATTCTTTTGGGAATACATTGTGTTTCCCAAGACAGCAACTGTGATAAAAATGTAGATTTATTTCTCTTATTGTCATTAAAAATATTTTATTTTGGGTTTTATTTTGTCTTCCTGTGGCAGGGTGCAGCTAGAGGTTTGCAGAATTGGTGTAGATTCCTAGCACAATATAATGCAATTTATGGTGACTCATCAGTTTTTCTGCACGATGTAAATTTTCATGTGAAAAATGAAAACAACTGCAACACAATAGTCCAGAAACAACAAATCACAATATTTGGGAAATAACCCAAGCATTTTAATAAGCAGCATCAAAAAAATAATTAATTTCATACTATAACAATTTGAGAAGAAATGTGCCTTTTTAAAATGTTTGTATTTTCAAGAATTCCAAAAACATAGAAATTATATTAAATTCAATATAATTAACCTAATATAAATGCTTAATCGGGAAAAAAACATTTTCCCAATTTTACAAATTATTAATTTACCATTCAAATCATAGAATAAAATTCTTTACTGGTCAAGCGTGATTGGACCCACAAGAAATTTGACTCCAGTGCATAAGCTTTCAATGTACGTACAAACAACAAAGTGACACGTCATAAATCATAGTTATAATCATTAATCATAAGGTACAAACAACCAAAAGGAAAAGGAAAACAAAGGAAACTTAAAGGTACCCCATTAATAATGCCATCGTATGGATTATGCATTTTTCCTGAAAAATGCATTCAGGAAAAAGCCCATCTGATTTTCATGGAATTTAATTCCAAATGGATGCCTATACATACTTTTATGATTTACTTTTTAAGACAAGCATTAAACACATTGATTAAGTCAAACCTTCGTCCTCAGTACTAATCATGATTTCCTATCACAAAGTTTGTAACCATGCACACAAACCAATATTTAACTGTAAACTGCTGAGGTTTCATCACAATTGTCCACTATATTGTAAATGTATACTTTTAGAAACATTAGTAAACTGTAAAATTGCAATCCAGGTAGCCTGTTGCATATTTATAGATGTTTCTGTTAAAAAAATGAATGACCAAATGTAAATCGGTGCATATTCCATAGCCTCCATACCATGCCCTGAAATAGTACCATATGTAGAAATTCATGTGGAGGTGTTGTACTGATATATTTTAATATTGTAGAAACAGAGCAAGGCACAAATACACGCATACGCATATACAGACATTCAACACATATACATAGCTACACAGGATGGCATTATCGAACTATAAATTCAATCCCAGGCAAGAGTATTTGGCCATGTACAAGGATTGAAGTCAAACATTACTGTTTAAGGAAGCCATTTCAAATAGCATCTCTCATATTACTGGGAAGTACTTGACAAAATCAAGACATAATCTGCAGTCTGTTTAGTCAAAAACAGTAATGACAAATACATAAGGAATAAATGCCATGTAATCTCAAGTTATCTCAAAATTGTAAAAGCTGAAGACCACTGAGCATAGCATTCATATAAAAACCCTTAGATTTTAGCTTCAATACCAACCAAAAAGTACTAATGAATAGAGTCCAGTATTAAATATGCATTTATAACATTTTTCCCTCCTGCAACTAGATACAAGCTTTAACGCAGGGATTCCCAATCCTGGAAACTTTAAGATTTGTGGACTTTAAATCCCAGAATTCTTCAACCAGCATGACTGATGGGAATTCTGAGAGTTGAAATCCATAGGTCTTAAAATTGCCAGGGTTGGACATTCCTGCTCTAAACTGTATAAAAGGTGGGAAAACAAATATGCAAGAAACTCTATATACTCCCTTCCTCATGCTGCCTTCCCAGCTGAGGAATCAGAGCCACTCTTTTTCTAATATGAGAAATATTTCAGCTACTCTGGAAATGCCATGTAAATTGCATAGTTCTAGGATTCCTGCTGCTTTGCTTGGAAGAGGCCTTCTCTGGTGAAAGTTAAGGATTGAGTAACTAAAAAACTAAGTCAAATTCTTAACGGAAATCTATTACAGAAGATGACAATCTTGCATATAAAAAGCTCTAGAGGTTTCCCAGTTTGATTAAGTGCCTCACTTCGTCCCATTTATTCTTTCTCAGTGGGCTAAAGCCTAGTTCACCATTATAAAACTATGATTCAGAATCGCATGCTGTCCTTCAACCCCCACATCAGTTGCTGTCCCTCTGCTGCCATTTTCCTGTATCACATTTTGTTGTTTCCTACAGAAGACTCATATTTTGTTTTGTACTCACGAACGTAATAGTATTTGGATCTGAAATGCTTCAATTTCATTCTGCCTTTAATATATAGCCTGAAATCCTACACCAGTTTAGAATGAGGATTTGTTAAGTCTGTACCTATTTTTGTAAACCAGTTAACTGGATGTGTTAATTATTATTATTTAAAAGGTGCCCTACTGCCGTGTAAATAGGTGTAATGTGGTGAGCTCCTGTTACTTTTCCCAGCTTCTGCCAACCTAGCAGTTTTGAAAGGATGTAAAAATGCAAGTAGAAAAAATAGGGACCACTTTTGGTGGGAAGGTAACAGTGTTCTGTGCTTTAGTCATGCTGGCCACGGAGACGTCTTCAGACAGCGCTGGCTCTTCAGCTTTGAAACGGAAATGAGCACCAGCCCCCAGTCGGAAACGACTAGCATATATGTGCGAGGGAAACCTTTACTAAAAGGTGCCATAATGTAAGAATTTACAATGTGTTCTGGTAGAAAGTAGGCACTTCTTAGACATGGTGTTTTCTTCTGTCTTTCAGTCCTTCCTTATTTTTGCATGGCTTGGAAATCCAACAGTTGGCATGCCTCTCCAGAAAAGACTTCATGTGGTTAAGTAGGTGATACATAGGAAGATACAGAGGCTATAAGGGCCAGTTTCATCTAGTGCTTAAGGCACCAGGCTAGAAATCAGAAAACTGTTGAGTTCTAGTCCCTGCTTAGGCATGAAAAACTGGCTGGGTCACCTTGGGTCAATCATTCTCTCTCAACCCAACATACCTAATGAGGTTTATGTTGTGGGGGGGGGGAAAGGAGGGAGGAGCGTTGTCAATGTTCACTGCTTTATTTACAAAGTAATAAAAGTGGAATCATGAGATCTAATTTTAAAAAATTGAATATAAGCACTCTGCCCCAAACTGGCCAAAAAAGTAGGATTGTTTTCGAACTAACTACTCATATCCTACTATTGCTTGCAGAGGAAAACAGTTAATAATAATCACACTCCAAATTTAATAACTGTTGATAATAAAAACAAAATAGTCAGGATAGTGGATGTAGCAGTACTTTGAAACATGTAGGATAGAAGAGAAAGGACTGGGAGAAGATAACAAAATAGAAATACCTGACAATAGAACATCTGCAGCCAACGAAAGCAATAGTAACGCTTTTTGGGTGTAATCTCAAAACAACCAGAACATCATTTGAACACCATTGGCATTGACAAAATCACCATCGGTTGAAAGGCTGCTTCACTCAGAACAGCTTCCTTCCCACAACAATATCTTTAAGACTATCAAACAACATGCCATGTATTTCTTAATTAAGGCTCGTTTTACTTATTTAAATTAGACTTAGCAGGCTTTTTGGTCAAACTATACGCAAAGCACTTATATAAAATAATATTATTCAAATAAATCTTAACACTTTGCATAATCTAGTAAGTGAACACCATATAATAATTTAGAAGAAAAAACAAGGAAAAGAGGTGTAAAGACTTTGGATTCGATACAAACACATTACAAGTAAAAAATATAGCCCTTTCCCATATTCATAAACAAAACAACTGACAATCACTGACAAGCAAGAGTTCCAGAAATAGTCAATGCCTTTCAGCACATCAATTAACAGAGAGAGCTGTCGCTCTCTTTTGTTTTCTCAGTACTAGTGTCTTTATGAAGCTGTTGACCCTTGTTTTCAGTTATCTTGCCTTGATCCATAACTTTAGGCATTTGTTCTTTGATTTTCTCCGGATTGAAGAGTACCATGAATTGGGCTCTACCTGGCCCTGCTGGCTCTCCCTCTTCCCTTCTCCCAGGGAGAGGGCTTTCCAG
>JANHFP010002684.1:66652-79707 GCA_032468135.1 Calamaria suluensis | reverse complement strand
CGCCCAGGAAAAAAAGCTATTCACAAACAATCCACGTGTCCTGAACGGGACAGCAGACTGTTGAATTTGTTGTTTTGATGGTACTGCGAAACCCAGTGGGAAGATGCTCCTGATCTGTGAGAACAAGTAAGATACCAGGAAGCATCTTGGGTCTTGCAACTGCCCCATCGGAGAAGGAAAACATACAAGAACACCTTCCTATCTTGCCTTATCTTAAGACCTCAGTTCTAATTGTTAAAGGAGGGAATTTTTTTTAAAAAAGACATAAAAGAACCATGATTTTTTTTTGTTTATTAAAGAGCAGAACTCATCTATATCACTGTTATTCTATGAATAATTCTGGGTAATAGCGTCACTATCCTTGTTGAAGAAACAATAGATGCCTTCGACCTTGGCTGCCAAAGAAGTGGTAACTTAAAAGGACATAAAAATTTAAATGCTCATTTGGAATCCTGGGGAAAGAATTATACAATTTCTTAGGAAACAAGTGCTTGCATTTAATTAGTGAAAGGGAAGAATTTCATTCAATAGAAGTAGACAGAAATATTATCAAAGTCTTTTGCTCCTGGCAACATTCAGCGTTTCGCCAAAAGATAAGAATGGAAGTCCTGAGCCAAGACTTCAGAGGGCTACCAAGCAAAATAGTACAAAGGTTCAGAAATCTAACATAACATCTCTCCTTCCCTCCTTTTGCCACTATGTCGTTCCCTTTACTCTTTCCTTCATCCTCTTCAGAATCCAGAATACACTATCTTCCATCCTCCCTCTGTCCTCGTGGTCTTTGTTAATTTAATCTTTAACACACATTTTGCATCCATCGTGTTTCTTTACTATCCTACATAAAACCCTACAGCTCTTCAATCCGAATGGAAGACTATATTTATATTTAGATCTATATAAGGAAGGCTTGGTGGGAAATTACCACATTAGCATGCTGAAGAGTGGCACCGACTGTTTTATGGGGCAAACAATCTGATATGGAGAAGACCAGGCAGATTGGCTGTCACACCTGGCCCCTAGGATTGCAAGTTGTTGCGTTGTGGATCCCACAATGGGAATGTTTTTAATTGCAATTCCGTGGTCTGCCATAGCACAATCGCACTAGAAAACAAAGATGTACAGAATACGATGCTGTGATTACCTGATTGTTCATCACAAGGAATCTGCCTGAAGGAATCAGCAGGTAGAAACAAGGTTATGCATACTAATCAAACACAGAAACTCAGCCTGAGTATATTAGTAGGCTTTAATTCACAGCAGAATCTGCTCCCTTGGGATCTAGAAATGTTCTGTTTTACATTTTTGGGCCGGCCACCACAATTATTCACAGCAAACCCACCCCTCTCCAAATGCTTGCTTGTATTGGCTTTCAGTGAATAGGAATGTTCTTAAAATTGGCTTATTTTATTTAAAGTGTCTAGAAGGCACAATACTGTGCTGTGACAAAACAAAATTGATTCATTTAAAATACACTATACCTGGCTGTTGCTGAGAGGAGGCCTTTTCTTTTTTGGTCGAGTTGCTGTTTGGATGAGACTTCTTACGAATCATTGACATTAGAGACCTTTCAGAAAGAGAAGATGGAGACAATCACACAGCTTTCTCTTGAATACGACCCCAGTGCTTTAAAGAGCCTTTTGGGTCTTAGCCCCCTACAGTCCCACTGTCACAAGGACGTAAATACTTCTGGGATCGGGGCCTGTTTCTATGACCTGACTTTGTGAAAAGAACTGGCATTAACCCGCAAACAGCCAGTGCTTTTATTGAACAAGTGTTCAAACATTGCCAGGTTGAGACAGAAACGTCGCACCTCCTAAAAATGCAGCTTGTGTATCATTTGTTTCGCTACTGCTGTTGTCAAGGCAGAGTGAAAAACACTCAAGATGTGAATATTAAAAAGGTAATGTGGCACTGTGACATGTGTGACAAAATAAAGCTTTTGCACGGAATAAAAAATTGAAGGGTTAGAATGTTAATGTGACAGATTACTCTCGAGAGAACAATATTACTCAGCGGGATACCTCTATAATGCCCCCTCCTTTCTACAGTATGTGTTTGCTGGAACAGGCCTACTGGTAAACAAACAAAATGAGAATGGAAAATAAAGCCCCCACAGTATCTATGCTTGCCATTCAATCTCCAAAACATGATATTAATTTTAAACAGGCGCTGCCAAGTGAATATTTAATAAAATATGAGGTGTTTGTTGTCATTTTTTTTCTTTTCTTTTTTTAAAGGCTTTTAAAAAGGGAGAAAACATTGTTATTAAGTACGCGAACCAGGTTTCCGTCAGTATCATTAAAAATGCTAGACTAGGTAATGAATACATAAATCCAGAGATTTTGAAACATTCCCAGCTGCCTGCAACATTCAGAAGATAAGTAGAACTTTAGAACTGTGAGAACTCCTTCAAAGCATAAAACTTAAACCATGTTACAGTATCATGCTGTTTACATGGAAATAGAACATTTTTGTTTTCTACATTAAATAATTAGGACAGTTATATTTTAACCATTCCTTCAAGCTTTGATCCAGTAACAATAATACAGTACCAGTTTTATATATACCAGTTTTATATGCACTAAAAGCAGGGGTGCAATGCTACCGGTTTGGACCAGTTCGGCTGAACTGATAGCAGTGATGGTGACGGGAGCTAAAAACTTACCTTTTCCGTTTAGCTGGTCTGGGATAAATAGAATGGGTTTTTTAAGGGGAATAATCTTAAATATTCTGATAATCTCTTTTAAATATTTTTAAAAGTTAATAGCCAAATAGATAGTAATTTAATTTGTATTTTAATTGATCAGTGTATATATTGTATTTTAAATTTTATTGGCTGTACACCGCCCCAAGTCCATGGGCAGAGGGGCGGTATATAAGTTTAAATAATAAATAAATAAGTGCCACCACTATAGAATTGCTGGTAGAAGCTAGAAAACCTCAGGAAGCTTTGTAGCTGTTTCCTGGTGTGAGGGGGCTGCCTGTCCAGTATGGCTTGCACCTATATCCTTCATTAGCCCAGGTAGTCCAGAGAGCTTTTGTGAAATTCACATTTGGACAGCTTTCCATGAAGTTTTGCGGCTAACAGTTTCTTTAGTACTTGTCGGATTAATTTCACATGTTCTTCTAACGTTTCACTGAATATGAGGATGTCATCCAAGTAGATTTGACACCCTTATATAAATGTTCATGTAGCACCTCGTTAATCAGTTGCATGAATACAGCAGGGGTTCCTTGGAGACCAAAGTACATGACTTTGAATTGAAAGCTACCTAAGGGACAGTTGAACATGATCTTCCATTCATCCCTCTTCTTTATACGCACCCTGTAGTAAGCTTTTCTTAAGTCAGGTTTAGTAAACACTTTACCTTTTGAAAGGCAGTTTAGTAGATCTTTCATGAGGGGGAGGGGGAGGTGTTTTCCATGCATAATGCATTTATCCAACAAAAATCCACCCAGAGCCTCATTCCTCTATCTTTCTTTTTGTTGAACAGTATTGGGGCGGCTACTCTGGACTTTGCAAGTTGGATGAACCCCCGGGCTAGATTTGTATCGATGTATTTCCTCAGCTCAGTCATCTCTTTTGGGGCCATTGAGTACAACTTTGGTTTAGGAAGTCTGGCCCTGGGCTCAATATCAATTGCACAGTCAGTGGGGTGATGGGGGGAAGGATGTTGCATTCCTCCTCACTGAATGCTTCAACCAGATCCTAGTGGCCCTCCCATTTGATTGCAGGGACCCACTTGTCTAGCCAGGTGAGTCCCAGGATGATTGACTTTGCCAATTTTGGGGCTACTATGAATCAAATGAGTTCTGTGTAGATTCCCAACCTGACAAGCTCAGTGACCCATGTAGCAGGGGCACCACCTATTACGTTCCCGTCTACTTGCTGAAACATATGGGGCAGCTTAGGAGATGTTTCTTTATGACTATCTGTTCAACAATGGGGAAACTAAGCACCATGTGCAGCCGGTGTCTATTATTGCTGCTACCTCTCCATGCACCCCCGTCTCTGACACTGTCCGTTTGACTTTGACTGCAAAGGGATGGTTACCATCGGGTCATTTTCACCACCGCTACTGCTAGCCAGCCTGGGTGACATGTCTTTGGTGGAAGTCTTTTGGCTCTTTCCAGGGAGAGGGGAAATCTCGACTGTCTGCTGGGCAACTCTGCTGGCATACAAGAGCTTTCGTGGTACCCCTGACCTGGGCTGCCGTGGCAGGGCATGCTTTTAGAACTGGCGCAGATGCCATACAAGCTCAATGACCTGCTTGTCTGCAACAATAGCATTTGATCGACTGGTAGACTGAGCAGGAGGGGTCTCTGTAGGGCTTGTCAGAGGACATCTAGTCAAAGTTCTCCTTCGGGCCCTCTCAGTTGAGAGGCTGTGGCATGGATGAACTTCTGTGCCCAGAGCTATAGACATGGCATACCACTATTTTTAACAGTTTACAGAAAATTCCCCCCTCCCCGACTTCCCAGAGTGCATACAAGGCTCCACACATAACAAATATGATATAAAAATATGCTAAGTAACTCTATATCCCTATTCCTCTTGTTTCTCTAATTACTATCACAATTTCTATATCTAAAAATACAATATAAAAGACATTTTAACATAGTTCTTCTTGTTCATTCATATGCTATTTGCAACTTTTTGGTCTGATATTTATTTTGTATATAAACAATCCACCTCTCCCATTCCAGTCTATATTTTTCAGTTGAATAGTCCTTCAAATAAGCTGAAAGACATGGCATACCACTCTTGTTGTTATTCATATTGCTGTGAGAATATGTATAGTCAAATTATAGGGTTTTTTTGTCCCATTTTACCTCCAGGAATCCCCAAGAAGAACAGTTCTGTTTTTTTTAAACTTTACGTCCTGTCATTTCCTCCAGCCAAATGTGAATCTTGATCCATAACTTTTTAATCATAGGACACGTCCAGCACATATGGTAGAATGTAACTTGAGTGTGTCCACATCTTGGTTAGGGGGGTATTTTTGAACATTTTGGCCAATCTTGCTGGTAGCAAGTGCCACCTGTAGAACATTATGTGTAAATTTTCTTTGTAGGCAGCTGACAATGTAAGTCTCCATAGTCTATCCCATTGATCCAAATTAATATTGTATCCAAAATTTCTTGCCCATCCAATCATTGGTTCTTTAACTATTTCATTTTCTGTTTTGAGGTACATTAGGAATTTGTATATTTTTTAAATCATCATTTTTCTTCCCCTAATATTATTTTAGTATTTATTTGGTATTTATTTAGTATTATTTTAAGGGGACATGGTGGCTCAGCGGGTAAGACAGCTGAGCTTGTCGATCGGAAGGTGAGTTCAGCGGTTCGAATCCCTAGTGTCGCGTAACAGGGTGAGCTCTCGTTACTTGTCCCAGCTTCTGCCAACCTAGCAATTTTGAAAGTACCTAAAAAATAGGGACCACCTTTGGTGGGAAGGTAACAGCGTTCCATGAGCCTTTGGCATTTAGTCATGCCAGCCACATGACCACTGAAATGTCTTTGGACGGCGCTGGCTCTTCAGCTTTGAAACAGAGATGAGCACCATCCCCTAGAGTCAGGAATGACTAGTACATATGTGCGAGGGGAACCTTTACCTTTACAGGGGCTAATATATGAGCAAATTCTGATGGACAAAGTCAGCATAGATAATCCTGACTTAAGTGAAGAGCAGCATTTCCTTCATTTTTCTCCATATGATATAATTACAATATTATATATCTATATTATATCTATATATTCTCCTAATGCTTTCATCACCATTCCACTTGCACAGTCATCTCCTTTTGTGATTATAAAGAAGCTCAACAACAAATTATCCTTATGATGGTGTTGGGGAAAGATATTTTAATTGGTAGATTGCCCACATTTGAGATAATGGTCACAATTATTGAAATTCCATTGTTTCAATTGACTTGTGGACAAATTAAAATCAACTTTATGATTTTCATTATGGCTGAATACAGGGTATTTGGGGAGGAGGGGGCTGTGCTACAATTGCTAATCTTAATAGGAACACACTACATACATCATCATGAATAAAAAATCCAAATATATTTTGCACTTGGGAAATGTAACACATTTCAGTAATTCTGAAAAAGGAACCACATAGACTATAACTTGAGTTAAGTTAAAAGTACAAGATGTTTCTGTCAAGGTTTGTGAATAATACATGTCTTCTTATTTGTTGCATTTATCTCTCTGCACAAAAAGGTAAGAAGTTAAACTTTATCAACATTAGAATGAGTAACGTTGAGGGGGCAATTGTTTCATTTTCAGAGAAAAGTATTAACATTTAAAAGTAGCAGTTGTTGTTGTGGACAACATTCCTCCAGGCCTTCCTGTCCTCCACCATCCTCTGGAGTCCATTTAAGCTCGCACCTACTGCTTCAGTGACTCCATCCATCCACCTCTTTCTCTGTCATCCCCTTCTTCTTTTGCCCTCAATCTTTCCCAGCATTAAGTTAACATTTAAAAGTAACTGCATTTTAAGGATCCCATACTTTTGCATTTAGATTTAGTGAAGTTCTAATACTCTAAACCACACTGTAGTTTTCCTAAGGCAAATACATTAACAGGGGACAACCTGTCCCAGTTTATGTAACTGTCTTAGTGATGGGATTGTGCAATGGGATATATGCCTTTGGCTAAACAAGAATTTTGTTTTCTAAGCTTTCTATCTTAAAAAAATACTTAACTTGCAACAATCCCCTAATCTTGCATAGTTGCCATCATGAGTTCTTTAATGAAGAACTTATTTTTACTTCAATATCCTGCCTGTGGAAAATCACATTATCCAGATCATGTCCCTTGCTCATAATATGCATTACCAGATGTTATTTTAAGTCACACACAAACACACACACACTTCAGGTAAACTTCAGAGGAACAGTATCTCTAATAATTTACTGGCAGTTCTTTGTACTAAGAATTTTACAAGGATCCATGTCAAAGTTTCTTCAAAATAAAATATAAGAACAAGAAAGGAATCCAAGATATGTCATGAATTTAAAATGGAGTATTATTAATGAAAATAAAGGTATGTTTGTATTGTTTTCACAATTGAAGTAAATTACAGTCAGTGTCTTGAAAGACTTCCAAAATTTTGTTTTATGGAATATAATATGGTCAAGTGAATTCATTTAAATAATACAGACTTCAAAATTAATTACTCAGTATACACATTTCCTCCAAACATGGAATTTTTGCAGAGAAATGTAGATAGCAGTGAAATTGAACTTTATGCTACTTTTTAATATGATGGAATTTTCTGATTATTTAATTTCAGATTATTGTAAGGAAAGCATTTTTAGATTATATACCCATGATGGTGAACCTATGGCACGGGTGCCACAGGTGGCACTCAGAACCATATTTGTGGGCACATGAGCACTGCCCTAGCTCAGCTCTGGCATGCATGTATGCACCAGCCAGCTGGTTTTTGGGCCTTCTGGTCCTACCGGAAGTCAGCAAATGGACCATTTCTGGCCTCCAGAGCTGGGGAAGGCCATGTTAGTCTTCCCAGGCTCCTACAAAGGCTCTGGAGCATGGGAAGAGTGAAAAACGGGTCTACTGAGCCCACTGTGTCATTATGTGCCAAAAGCAGGGGAAGTGGTGTGTGTGTGTCATGTTCACATGTGGGGGGACAGGAGGAATTGAATTCCGGGTGTGGGCACACACGTGCATGACCCCCCCATGCTCCCCTAGCTTTTGGCACACAATGGCAAAAAGGTTAGCAAACCACTGTTATATACCATTCTCCTCTTTGCAATGTATTGTAATAATCCAAGCAAGGCATTCCATTTATAGCTAAAAATAAAAAAAGAAAGCTGAGAATATTGCACATTTTTTTTAGTTCATTAACTGAAAATGGAAAATATATTTATATTATCATGATTTTTAAAAAATCATGCACTACCAGAAGCACTAGTCAATCCAGTATAAACAATGGTTTTTCTGATGGCAAATATTTATGAAGACTTAGTGCATTTTATTTTACATTTGATCTTATGATCAAATATTCGTCTACCAGTTATAGCTGAAACAAATACATTTGTTCAACAATGTTAAATGCAGCATACTAGATGAAAGCACACAGACAACATGCTTAATATAAATAAGTGATATGATAAACTGCTTCAGAAAGCTAACATTTTTTTTCTTATATTTTACCGATTATGATAACTTGAGGCTTTGGTGCAACCTAGGCCAAATCCAAATTCCATACATGGAGAGCCATCCTATTGACTGCCTGATTATTTGTGAGCTGGCAGAGTGAAGGGAAAAAAAAACACCCTTGATGAACAGTGGATTGAGTGTACTGCCCTGGGACAAGGCATTGTTCAAACCAATGGAAGATTCTTCCTTCATTCTCAAAGTTGGTCATCTCTCATCTTGATTCTTTGCTAGAAGTCCCCATAACAGATACAAGTTACCTGTATTTCTTTCCCACCCTCAGCGATCTGGCCCTAAAAATAATGAAATGAAGAACTGATAGAAAATTGGTGGAGGGGGAAGCCTCTGCCAGACAACAAAAAAAGAAACCTCCCATGACCAGTCCCAGAATTTGTGGTAGGGCAGAGCTGTCAAAATTGGGGTCTGTGGGCTGGATGAGTAACATGCTAGCCACGTCCAGTTTAGTAAAGGGAAAAAAAAGTTCTGGTAGGTCACACACCACCACTGTGACAACATGAGTTTGACAGTCCTGATGTAGGGTATCATTCTGAGCCTTCACAAGCATGCTGAATGGTCCTATGGAAAGCATCTTTCTAGTGTGCCAATGGTGGATTTGCTTTTTACCAGTCCAACCAAATGAAGGTCCCTCACTTCTCCCTATAAATGAGAATTAGTTGCCTTAAAACCTATGGTAAACTATGTTGAATCTGTCTTTTTAATCCTCTGGTGTCTTACCAGGGGATTCTGACCCAGGTAAGATAGATGGTTGTTCCCTATTATTATGGCTTCTTTCCTGTTCTTTTGTTGTTCCATGACAAATATATACTAAGCAGCTTGTAAAATCACTATAACAAAATACACTAAGACAGGGAGAGGTAATCTTTTCCAGACTGAGTGCCCAGAATGCACATGCCCGAACCCCCAAAATGTAATGCACATGTGGCCCCCACACAAGCGCCCTACCCCCTGCATGCACATGCCCTGTCCTTTGTATGCATGCACGCCCCCACGTTGTCCCTGCACATGCCCTGCATGCCCCCATTGTCCCTGCACATGCCCTGCACGCCCCCATTGTCCCTGCACATGCCCTGTCCTTTGTATGCATGCACGCCTCCACGTGCCCTGACCCCATGCATGTATGGCAGAGACCCGATGACCAGCTGTCTGGAGGGAGGCACACACATGTGTGTGGCGGAGCTGAAGTAGGGTGACACCTCATGCGTCCACAGAGAGGGATCTGTGTGTCACCTGTGGCACACAAGCCATAGGTTTGCCATCATGGCACTAAGAGATTTTCAGAATAAAACAATAATTAATGAAACTATTATGAGAAAACTAGTGTAATCCCTAGCATTTTTAATAGACTTCAGGAAAATAATAGTGAATCTTTATTCACTTATTAACCGGTAATTTTACAAAATGTACAGCATGAAAATCAAAATGAATGAGATAATATTCTTGCATAGCAATAAATCTATATAATAAAATTATATATACAGTAGTTTTATACTATGTACTATAAATAGCTTTGTATTTGCTAATTGAGAATGTAATTGTGCTGTGCTTTTTAACATTTTTGCTATATTTCACTATTCTATTCTAGAATAGAAAAACAGATTTGGAAGGGGCCTTGGAAGTCTTCTAGTCCAACCCCCTGCCCAGGCAGGAAACTAAATAAATAACATTGGATGACTCACAATTACTGCAGCATCTCACATTTTATATTAATAAAAGATAAACTGTTCAAAATTTATTTTCTATATCAGAGGGACAGTTCTTTTTATGTTTTTATCTAGTTTGGTCATCTAAGCATAAGATCAGGACTAACTATCATAGTCCTTCTAATCTGCTGTCCTCCAGATATCAATTCCCAATCCATCAGGCTGGCAGCAAATAAGAGAAGATTGAGGCATCTTCTTTCTAAGTACAGTACTTGGTTAGAGGTTGCACCTATTTCTGGATTGAAAAACTCTCCTTGTGGTCACCCATAGCTTGATCAACTTTCAAGTAGGCTATTGTAACTTACTCTATATGGGGCTGCTCTTGGAGATCTTCAGAAGCTACAGCTGGTCCAGAAGATGGCTGCCTGAGCAATGGTGGGCTAGGCTTGTTAACAGTATATGATGCTCTGCTATATGAGCTTCACTCATTACCAGCTGGCTTTGTGGTGCAATTCAAATGCTGATGATGTCACAGACAGGTAAATGACTCAAAGCTTAGTTATTTTAGGGATCACCAGTTTCCCCTAATGTCTGCTTCAAGTCCCTTCAATTAAACAAGCTTATGCAGTGGGATCCAGGAAGTAGGCCTTCTATGGCACTGGACCTTTCCTTTGCAAGAAACAGGTGAGATCCCTCAGATCGGGGTGAAATCCAGTTACCTTTGCTACCAGTTTGCCAATCTAAGCGTGTGTGCATGCGCAGAGGGTAAAAAACAGATGTGATGACATTTGGGCGAGTGGGTAGAGCCTTCTGCTGCCAGCATTACCGATTCCAGATTCATTACCTGAGCCAGATAGAACTAATGAGATTCATTACCTGAACTAATGAGATTCATTACCTGAGCCAGATAGATCCGGCTGCATTTCACCACTGCCTCAGATACTTGTATGGCTGTTACTTTGCCTTTGATTTCAGACAATATTTAAAAACTTGGCCCTTTCCTCAGGCCTTGGGTTAAGACAGTTGGTAGGCCTATTAAAAATATAAGGGAATATGGAAGGATATTTTAATTTTCTTGGGTTGTTATTTTTTATGGCTATTATTTTTCTTCTTTATAAAACCATCCAGAGTTGAGTGTCCTGTTCACTAAATTAACTGGACAGCACCTAGTTATTTGCTATAGAGTTAGAGAAACAATGAACCCGTTTCTTTCAGCCTCTTCTGTGCCTGTACAAGAAATCTATTTGCCTCTTGTCAGTGTTATAAAGGCAGAACCTATGGAACTAGATAAAATCCTATTAGGAGCTAATGAGAAAGTGATAAGGAAAATATACCAATACCTATTGGAATATGCTATGGAGCAAGAACAGAAAGAAACCATGCTAACTTCTGGCAAAAACTTCAGTTATAATATTGATTTAGATAAATGGCAGGAATTATGGAAGAGAAATAGAAAATTAACTCTAGCCACTACATGCAAAGAAAACCTATATGAGATGTTTTATAGGTGGCATCTCCCACCCACAAGATTAGCTAAGATGAACAAAAACCTCTCACTGATGTGCTGAAAATGAAAGGTAGTGCCAGGAACCTTCTACCATATGTGGTGGGTTTGTCCAAAAACTAGGGACTTTTCACATCAGACAAAATATTAAATCAAAACATAGATCTAAATCCAGAACTTTGGGCTTTATTGGACATCACAAAGGATAAATACAATAAAGGAACAATAAGGGGCGTGCATAAGAGCACCACCATGCCTACCATCCCTGTCGTAATGTTCCCTTTAATTGTATTCTTTTTAAGTAATCAATTCATGCTTTTATATATATTATCTAATATGTAATTGACAAAATAAATAAAATAAAATAAATATTCCTAATGTTGTATATATTAATGGCAGTGAGACAATTTTGCACAAAATTTAAAAAGTAAAAAGAACTTCCCTGAAGAAGAGATGATAAATAAGACACTGACTTGCACAGAAATGGACAGGCTGACTCTGGAACTCAAGGACAAGGGTGAAACGGAATATCATGAAATCTAGAATAAAATGTATTAATGGTTGGAGAGGAGGAGAAATGTCATGGTAGAGAAACATGGATAAATCGAGAATTGGAGAATTATTATGTTAGAATTATGTGATAGGTCACAATTGTATTGGTATTGAATAATTTTCATAGATGAAGATATTTAAGTAGCTGAGTTTTGATAGATTGTACAAAGGTATATATTGAATATGTAGTCGTTGTAAGGAATGTTGGAACAAGAGAAGTCACACAATCTTCAATGTCTTAACTGTATATTTAATAAAAAATACTTTTAAAATAATAATAAAAAAGAAATCTATTTGCCAAATGAAGCAAATGTTTCAGAATACTGTGCTGTCTTTTTTGTTCAAACAATTTTATTGGTATTGGAATTTATTGGTATTTCTTGGGATAGGGAAAAGGGTAAAATGATAGGGAAAGGTTTTTAAATCCATTTGATTATGCAACATCTTGTTTCTCAAGGTTGAAAGATTTAGTACATTATAAATTCGTAATTTCAGAGTTATTTCATATTACATTTATCTTATTCAGTTGTCTAACAGCAGGGTATTTCCTGCTCCAGTGTTTTCATAATATTAACCAAAATAGTTATTTAAGTTTCCAGTTTTCTATTTGCCATTTTCATGTTCTATTCAGCACACTAATAATTTATCACACTATTTGTCTTGTGATTTTAATCTCCTGGGTGACAGCCCCCCATCTCTTCAGTTCTAGGCTGTTGGGCTTCCTCCCTCCCCTTTTCCTTTGGTCTTGTCCCCTTTTCCTCCCCCCCAGGCCCAACTCTTTGCTTTCTATAAAATTTTTATGTTCAGTGTAAAAAGTTTCCACTTCTTCATAATTGTTTAATCTATATCTTTTTTCCTCCCAAAATATTAACAGACCCTCCAGTAGCAACTATCTAAAATAATTCTTTTTACAAACAATGTCTTAATCAAAAAATTGATATTTTCTCCTAATCTCCCTTATCTTCTTGGGAATCTGTTTCAGTACTATGATCTCCTTTCCCCTATTTCTCAGAGTCCCCCCCCCAATTCCCTCAGCACCTCATCCCTTGCAGCCGTTCTCAGAAATTCAATATGAATTTCTCTCAGGACATTGTTAATTCTGGCATAATTTGAATTCACTCTATATATCAAATCAATGTCCC
>JANHFP010002682.1:76435-87059 GCA_032468135.1 Calamaria suluensis | reverse complement strand
CCCCCGCACCTCCCCCGCAACCAAAAACCCTACCATCCTGCTTCTTCCTTCCTGCTGCAAGTGACCCTCCCCCCCCCAAAAAAAGCAGGACTTTTTAAAAAGGAGCCGGGACGCGGGACTTTTTGCAAAAAGCATGTCTGTCCCGCAAAAAGTGGGACAGATGGTCACCTTAACCATTACCTTCTTCCCAGAGCACATCCAGGAGTATTTTTGTTTATCTAGCTTTATTGTAAGGTTACATTAACAGAATATTGCAAGGCTAAAAATATTTTCCTCCTTTTCTTTTACTCTCTGGAAAACTAGGGAGGGCTCCTTCTGAGGCATTTCCCTCATCCTCCTTCCTTCTGTAGACTGATATATATGCATGTATGTATATCTCTCCCTCCTGTCTGTGGGTTTGAGCAGGTTCTGACCAGGTCTGGAGAACTGGTAGTGGAAATTTTGACTAGTTCAAAGAACCAGTAGTAAAAATTATGACTGGCCCTGCCCCCATCTATTCTCTGCCTCCTGAGTCCCAACTGACCAGGAGGAAATGGGTTTTTTGCAGTAACCTTCCCCTGCCATGCCCACCAAGCCACGCCCACCCAGCCACACCCACAGAACCAGTAGTAAACAATTTTGAAACCCACCACTGCTCCCAAGGTCATTTATGCATTCATTACAATATGCTTGCTTCCTGTTCAGAGTTTAAAAACACATAATACCTCTCTCTGTAATTCTTTGTTTTAGTTTGACTCAGTCTGTGAGTGAAACTGTCAGCCAATGACAACAAAGACATCACTTCCAGGCAACATAGATGCAACCAAGCTGCCCATCTGTACCCTTGAAAAGAAGGATGAGGAATGTCAGGCATGTGTGTGTTTTACTGTACTGTATAAGATAATGGGAAAAACCCTGGATAATAAAAGCTAAATAAAGATTAAATTTAAAATCAGTGTTAAATGAATATAAAAATTAGATTAAATTAAAACTTCTGTTAGAATAGTGAATTTTACTGTCTGTAATTTACAACTGATAATATCACAAAATCAAAGTGTAAAATACAAGTAGATTTATGGTAGAAAATATTGGTGTAAGAAAAATGATCTCTGCTTGGAGAGATAAATCATGGGAAATGATCCTGAGGAATACAATATTATTATAGATCAATGTCTAACTAACTGTCAATACTATATATTCTACTGTGCTAAGATTTGGCAAAAGAACATTTTAGGTATTATTTACTACCAGTCTGAACCTGAATCTGGAATCAATTTCAATTTCAAACCTTCAATTTCAGGAAGGGAGAGCAACCCCCTTAAATATTATTTTTATTTCCTTGCAATTATTTTTTGTATTAGTTTATCAAAATATGAAATACAAATAAAAATGAAAATAATGGGAAAGTAAGGAAGAAAATAAAGGAATATGAAAAAGTGCAGGGGAAAGGGGGAAACATAAAGAAAAGCTTTGACTTCTGACTCTTTTTGGCGCAGAAAAATAAGGTAATAACACAACTTCTACTTTTTAGTTTTACACAGTAATGTATATTAGCCATTTCTATAACAGCAATCTTATCTAATCAGCAAAACCCAAATTCAAAATTTCATTTTTTTTCCCACACCAAGCACAAAGTGCAGGAGTGGTTTCCAAGTGGAAACAAAGTTAGCTCTGCTTCCCTCCAATTACTCTACAAAACTATACAGAATCTGGAAGAAGGCACTATGTCACTTGCAAAATTGATGTCAGCTCTTTAAGGGAGACAAGTCAGGAAAAGGTCTCCATAGGAAGTAGAGAACTATATTGAGATTTGTTTTAATAAGATAAACCGGCATACCTGATTGTGTATAACTACCATCCTTTTTGTATCCTAGAGAACCAGGGAGAAGACTGCCTGACTCTCTTTGGAGTATTACAGGATGTTGTTTCCAAAGACCTAAGAAGTATTTCAGTCTCCTTTGTTTATATAACAGTTCTTGCCTATTTTGCTCAAGAACATACTATATATGTTTGCCTTAAAAATATCCCTCTCACCTGTATATGTCAGACTCCGATCCTACAAATATATCTGGAAGACATTTTGCCAAATTTTAAAGCAATCATTTTAAGACATGTCACTCAGCATTTCTTCAGTTTCACTTATAATACTAACTGTGATTGTATTAAATTTTGTTGTTTTTTTTGTTTTAATCCAAGAGAAGGTAATAAAAGTGATAGGAAAATAGTAGTCATGCATTTATGAGAATATGCAATTTGTTCATTTGGAAACATGGCTCACAAATCTAAACACATCCATTTTATATTCATTACGGGCAACAATTAATTTTTTTTTTTTGCTCCTAAACAATCCCTTTTATTTCCAAAGATAATGTATCCTTTTTTTTCCTGGCCTTGCTTTCCACCTTCAAAGGCCCAAGCAATCCCATAGCAGTGACTGTGTATTTGCTCCACTAATCTCTCCTGACAGAACTTTATTAATTGCCATCTGTTTAAAATGAGTTCTGCAAATGCCATCGGTCTCCAATTCCTAGTATCTTCCCAAGCTGAAAATGTAGCATAGTTCATTGTTTCAGAGCCCCTGATGTTCGGACGCAGGATGTTCATGGCACAATTCTTATTTGCTATAAGCACAACAGCAAGAATAATAAGAAATGGGCTCAGGGAACAAAGGCCAAGAATAGCAAAAGTAATAAAGAAGATTCATGCTTTAATGTACTTAAGAATTAGGATATATTTGACTCCAAAGGGCAGAAACTGTACTGTAGAGACTGTAGCATCTGCAAACTATTCCAAATATTCCAGTAGGTTGCTTTCTGCCTTAGCTTAGTTTATATTTCATATTTCTTCTTCATATTATAAGATTAAAAACTCTAAGGAAATAGATGAAACATTATTTCAAACAAGATTCCAGTGGAGCATAATATTTATATGATTATACCAGTTAAATGGCATTTTTAAAATGTTTGGCTTTCAGTTTTTTTGTGCGTGTAAATATACACTCTGACTTTTATAGCTGGAAAGCCTTCCAGACCTATATAAAGAATTTGATTTTAGTAATAATTTAGTAATAATTTTAGTAATAATTTTAAAGTTATATCAGTTTTAAAGTATTAAACTTCTGCAATAGCAGACTGAGCACAATAAGTAATTTCTTTCAAAAGATTTATCATGTGGTTGCAATCACCTTATTCCATAACGTAAATGTTCTAGATGCATTGATGTTAGGACACACAATCCAGAAGACTGCATGTGCTATATTCACACATCATCTATAAATCTGGTGAAAATGTCCTTTTTATACAGCTCTCCATAGAAATTACTATTCTTTATTTTTTAAAGGAAATTAAAAAGTGATATTACCAAAGTTAAATATTTGAATCTCCTTTATTTCAGGGGCCAAATCTCCCCACGCTCCAGAGTCTTTCTAGGGAGGGTGGGGTGAATTGAATTATGGGTGTGGGCACACAGATGTGCAACCACCCTGGGCACCCCCACTTTTGGCACGCGGTGGCAAAATGGTTAGCCATCACTGGACTAGGGCATATAAAGTCTTTGCCAGACCTATACTAGAATATTGTTCATCTGTCTGGAACCCTCACTGTATTTCAGACATCACTACAAAAGAGAGGGTCCAGAGGTATTATACTAAGAGAAGAATACTCAAATCCTCTGCTCGAAATAAAATTCCCAATACCACCAGGCTTGAAGTGTTAGATCTGGACAGCCTTGACTATGCCGTCCCTGTTCTGATTTATGCTTAGTTCATATGATTATTTACCAAAATCCCCTACCCGTAAATGAGTATTTTAATTTCAACCACAGCATCACAAGGGCTGTCAATAGATTCAAATTAAATGTAAATCACTGTACTCTTGACTGTAGGAAGTACGACTTCTGCAGTAGAGTTATCAATGTCTGGAACACCCTACCTGATCCTATTATTAGTCTCACTAATCCATGTGCTTTTTCCCTTAAACTGACTACCATGGACCTGTCACACTTTTTAAGAGGTCCTTAAGGGGGCGTGCATAGAGCTGGCTGGAGGATTTTAGGAGTTGAAGTCCACAAGTCTTAAAGCTGCCAAGTTTGGGAACCTCTGGCCTAAATTTACAACAAAATTATCTTTAAAAGAGTAGCTGATATGAAGAAATTTATATTTTGAAAGATTGATTGGGCACTTCCTCATTCTAGAATGTTTTGACATGTATACTGCTTTATTAGCTTTTCCTGGTACATAACAAGTCTGGTTAGAGATAATGGAGAAGGGTCTTTGATTTTGTTTTCATGTGAACTGCATAGCACACTAGCAACTCCTGTGTGAATCAGTTCATGAATTTCAGATGCAGGAGGGAAACATGACTCATCTCACTCTGCTACTATTGCATGCCTACCCCTTCCTATTTACCTAATACACTGTAGATGTAATTAAAGGACGCCTGATCACTCCATGTTATGTCCTGCCTAGTCGTCAATGTGATGAGACAAATTTTCTTTGAATGATCCTAATGTGTCCTGACATTGCATTCCCCATAATCCTTTGACTAAGATTTCCTGCCCATCTTTTGTTTTCCAGTGAATCACATAATGTATTAAAACACACACAACTCCCTACCGGTAAAGCAAAATGGATTGGGGCACAATGCTTAGAAGAATAAATTCAGAGAATCATGTTAATTAAAAAAAAAACTATTAACATTCAAAATAATTGTCATTAAATAAAACAAAACAATTGGAAAATATTGGGGAGAAGGATGAGAGAGGGATAGAAAATTGCTAAGCAAACCATTTTAAGGAAGATCAAACAAGTATGTGAATGATAATAAAAAATTATAATTGGTTTTTGCCTAAAGAGAGTAGCTTCATATATGCAAATGCACAAAAAGATCATGTGTAATAATAGAGTATAATTTCAGTGACAATAATTATATACACATCTGGTTCTTTTCCTGTACCCATGATTAGCCTTATGTCAAAATGGTCACTGCAAGAGCCACACTGGTTTGAGAGCAGAATTGTTAACACTAGAGCATAATACTCCCTCCCCAAATAAAGGAATTAATTGATAAAGAATATGTTTAAATTATTATTTTAGTGAGTAGCGTGATTTCCTGTCCTTTTTGCCCGTTGACATCTGGAACTATAGAGGATTTTGATTTGGAGGAAGAGCCGAGGTGGCACAGTGGTTAGAGTGCAGTTCTGCAGACTATTCTGCTGACTGCTAGCTATAGTTCAGCAGTTCAAATCTCACTGGCTAAAGGTTGACTCAGCCTTCCATCCTTCTGAGGTGGGTAAAATGAGGACCCAAATTGTTGGGAACAATATGCTGACTATGTTAAACCACTTGGAGAGGGTTGTAAAAGCACTTTGAAGCAGTATATAAGTCTAAGTGTAATTGCTATTGCTATCACAGTTGATTGGCTTTTCTGACTGCTGCACACTTCTGACTCGTGTTTAAGTGATCATTCACTAAGACTCCAAGGTCCCTCTCACAGTTACTGTTTTTGAGACAAGTTTCACCTAATCTGTACTTGTACTTTTGGTTTTTTTCCGCCCAGGTGTAAAACTTTGCTTTTCTCTACAGTAAATTTCACTTTGTTGGCTAGGGCCCACTGTTCAAGTCTGTCAAGATCTTATCTCAACTTGGTTCTGTAACATCAAAAAAGTTGTACCAAAAAAAACTTTGGGATAAAGTTATACAACTTTGTCCCATTTGAAGCTAGTTAAAAACCAATCAAAGTCAACCATTCTGTGTCTGGTTTGCAATCTGCACTGCACTGATGCTTAGCTCTAATATCTAGCATATCTCACTTTCATCTAATGATAGAATAATTGCATGCCTCCAGCCTGAAAGAAGCAAGATTAAAAGCAAACAAGAATAAAAAGTTATGTATTGTAATGTTTTTATTCAAATGTTAGACAGGACTTTTAACTTGGGACCAATAGAAGTCAGTTTGCTGAATTTATCAGATTAGAAAACTATCCTGCACTAGTTTTCTGAGGAAAACAGAGAGGAAGGAAAGGTTAATTTTTCAACCCAATAAAATAAATACTAAAACCTTCTTAATATTTCTTTCTTTCTTGACAACATCCTCAATTCCCCCCCTTCATTTCCCACTCTTCAGAGAAGATTTCTTAGGAAGAGAGCTATAACTTCATAGGAGGAAAAAAATAATTCCAATTTCAGTACATGTTGACTCAAAATGCATGATGGAATATATAGCAAATAATTTTCACGTTGGAAAGCAGTTATTTTTCTTTTTAGTTTACAAATAAGAATTATTTGCAGAATCACAGTTACAAACAAACAGTAAAAAAAATTAAACCAATTCTATGAACCAATTAAAAAATCCCTAAAATCTAATCAGAAATATTATTAGTGTATCAAGTAATTTTTATTTCTTTTCAAGTATGACCAGCATGAGCAGTGGCATCATCAGCAAACTATAGGCTGCTAAAGTGGTGAACATATAGTGATGATTTAAATTATGCCATTATGTATTTGCATCCAGATTTGTGACTCGAATTTGTAAAATGCCATAGTTCCATGATGTTTCCATACGCATTTTGCCACTGGCTCCCTCTATCCTCCAGCAGATGCCAGTGCCTATGGAGTTTTGCATTAGGAAAGGAGTTTTGCAAATGAATGCTCAACATATTTACTAATTTAAACAAAAAGTGGAGGCTTTTTCCTCCTAAATCAGAATAAGTAACTCATTTTTGCATCAGATTTGTACATCTCTGCCCAACATAGAACATACAGATTTAAGTTGATTTTGCTACTATTAAAAATGCAAGGCTGATTATAGCAAAAAATTGGCAGAAGGTGAAAATTGGAATAAATCACACATGTTGTTTGAAAAAAATAAAATAATATCAAGGTGGCTTGCTTGCTTTTGGAAGCCCAAGTATCAGCAAAAGAGAACTAAAATAACTCAAATGAAAAATGAATTTTTTCAAGCGTAGTCTGAATAATGGCAAGATGTTGTGACATTTCAAAAGGAGAGCACTAGAAGTATGTAGGCTGACCTTGTCATCCTAATCTCTTCTGGCTGAATACAAAGACAGTGTAAAGTGCAAAGTTGTTACTCCAGAAACAATTATAGGTACATAATTCTTTACTCCTGTGTGAAGAACCTTTGTTTAAAGCTCCAAACTCAGTAATGTTTTTATTAGGGAGTTTAGCTATACATACACAAATAATTAACTTCTATGGGGTTTTTTTTCTAAGGGATGATCTAAAAGAAATTTTAATGCAATTAATTTAATATATTATGGCCAATTGAATTTTGTATATTTTTATTTAATGTAACAAATTAATAATAAAATCAGTAGTGCTGCATTCCTGTGTATCTTATAAAATAGTTGATGCTACTAAACCTGGTAAAGCATATTTCCAAATATTTATATTTACTGGATTGAATAAAATGTCAGAAAAAACTCTTACTCACTGGAGAAAAAAATACCCTGAAAAATCACAAGAGCGTTTGAAGATTTCTCTGCATTTTTTAAAGAAGAAAGTGGGACAGTGAAGTCTTTTGATTTAATTCCAAAGTTCAGTATTTCATGTACAACTTGGAACACAAACATAGCACTTGCCTTCAATACATTAGAGTAATCTCACAAACCCACAAAAAGACACAGTGGCACTGTTCAGGTTGCCTAGGGGTGTTGTATTTGTGCTCTCGTGCACTTAAAGCACTCTACGGAGGCTGACTCTGAAGTCCTCAGCAACTAGAAATAAGTTTTATTTATCTGTTTATTTTTTAAAAAAATATGACTCGAGCATTAAGGTAAACCTTCCAAAAATGGCAAAGGAAATATTTAATTACAAAACACAATAATAGAATAAAATGTAAAATTAATGCCAAGGCTATTTGATTTGCAAATATTTAGAAGGCTATGAGATGGCAGCAAAGGGACATACAATATGCTAACTCTTTGCTGCCTCTCATGGTCATTTGTTTGCAGCATCTCTATACCAAGTTGTTGTGGTTCGCCAGCAGCCTGCAGCAGTGAAGTTGGACAGTGAGGAGTCTGGGGAGGAACATGGGCCAGTCCTGGAATCTGGGGAAGGCCTAGATGAGGGTTCTGAATCAGAGCCAGAGATGGGGCCAGGATAAGGTGACCAGGTGTCCTGTTTTTCGTGGGACAGACCCGCTTTTTAGGCAAATGTCCCACATCCCATGTCATCTTTTAAAAGTCCCACTTTTTTTCTGGTGAGTGCGGCTGCGGAGCAGGCAAGAAGGAGGCCATGCCTACCTGCTCTCCTCCCTACTCACTCTCCGGCACGGAGGCAAGAAGGGAAGCAGGAAGAGAGGGTTTCCGCTGTCAGGACACCATCGATGGTGTTCCGCTTTGACTATGTAAAACTCTGGTCACCTTAGGCCAGGCCCATGTGCAGACTCCGGAGCCTCCAAGGTCGAACAGCAGAGAGGAACAGGAGGAGCTTGCTCCTAGTGCATGCATGTGCAGAGCTGCCAGAAGGCAAGAGCAGCTAAAAGAAAAGTGATAACTCAGGAGCAAGGCGAGCAGATGATTGGTCCCTCTCATAAGGCTTAAGAGAGCAGCAAAGATATCTGGGCTCTTTTTAGGAAAGCAAAGTTGCTAAATCTTCCTCCAGTCAGCGTTTCTTGTTTCTCAACTTTGTGGGACTTTGCCAAGAAAGGCCTTTTGCAGGGAATCAAATAAGATAAGGGTTTGTGATAAGCCTGAAGGACTTCTTCCAAAGGACTTGGTTTGCAATTAATTTGGAATCAGCTGGGAATGAAGTAATTCTAATCTGTTAAAATAAAATAGGTTTGTTGGGAACTAATTGTGTCTTGTACTGACTAAATGAGCCTAGGTCACAACAGTAGTAACCAAACATTCAAGAGAAACTGGGCACAAAATCCAATATGCTGAAAAATTAAGGTGACCAGACATCCCGCTTTTCACAGGACAGACCCACCCGCTTTTTAGCAAAATGTCCCACGTCCCACGGTGTTTTTAAAAAGTCCCGCTTTTTTTTCTTCTGAGTGTGAAGTAGGAGGCTATGCCCACCTGCTCTCCAACCCACCCTCTCAGGTTTCCACGTTGGACAAGGAAAGAGAAAAGAACGTGCCCCCAGCATGGAGTGAGTAAGGGAGGGAGGAAGGGAGGGATTCTCCTGGCCGCCCTCTCTCTCAGTCCAGTGAGGGCTTGTCTGGGAGCCACGCTGGGTGGTGGGCACTTTGAGTTCCGCTGCAGGCCTCCCGGGCTTGTCCAGGAGCCGCGCGGGGCAGCGGGCACTTTGTGCTCTGCTGCGGGCCTCCTGGGCTTCTCCAGAAGCCACATGGGGTGGCAGATGCTTTGCGCTCCACTGCGGGCCTTCCGGGCTTGTCCAGGAACCCTGCGGGGCGGCAGGCGCTTTGCGCTCCGCTGTGGACCTCCCAGGCTTGTCTGGGAGCCGCATGGGGCGGCGGGTGCTTTGCGCTCCTCTCTGGGCCTCCCGGGCTTGTCTGGGAGCCCTGCGGTGCAGCGGGCGCTTTATGCTCCTCTGCAGGCCTCCCAGGCTTGTCCGGGAGCCAGGTGGGGTGGTGGGGCGCTTTGTGCTCTGCTGCGGGCCTCCCGGGCTCGTCCGGGAGCCCTGTGGGGCGGTGGGCACTTTGCGCTCTGCTGCGAACCTCCCGGGCTTGTCCGGGAGCCGCAAGGGGCAGTGGGCACTTTGCGCTCTGCTGCGGACCTCCCAGGCTTGTTCAGGAGCCGCACGGGGTGGCGGGTGCTTTGTGCTCCGCTCCGGGCCTCCCTGGCTTGTCGGGGAGCCACGCGGGGTGGAGGGGCGCTTTGTGCTCCGCTGTGGGCCTCCTGGGCTTGTCCAGGAGCCACGCGGGGCAGTGGGCACTTTGCACTCCTCTGCGGGCCTCCTGGGCTTGTCTGGGAGCCATGCGGGGCTTTGGGCACTTTGTGCTCTGCTGCAGGCCTCCTGAGATTGTCCGGGAGCCCCGCGGGTCCATGGCCCCCGTCGATGTAATTTTTAATTTTTTTTTAATTTTTTTTCTCCTCGGCAGTCCCCCCCCCCTTGTCCCAGGTTGCCAAATTGAAAATCTGGTCACTTTATGAAAAATAGAAGTAAACTCAAATAGGATTGTAGTGGCATTCAAGATGTACAGCTCTCTAAGAGGTGTGGTATCCGAATAAACAGGAGCCTAAATTGCACAGAAATTTATATTTGCAGTAAAATGAACCTTGTTATACTTTCTGGCAGTAGATGTGAAGGCCAAAAGGAGCAAGAGCAAGATGCACATTACCCTCCTTTCATCACCAAAATTCAAAGCCTCAGATACTAACTTTCACTTTGGGAGCACAGTTCAGTCTAGATTAGGTGGTATGCTGTCATCTAACAAAACTGAATTTTCCACATAGAATATGTCTAATTATGAATAATTACAAGTTGTTCCATCCATACAAAACTTTTTCCTCCTTCTGGGATAACTACAGTTCAGTAAAAATGTAGGCCTACTGTCATCTACATATTAATAACTAGCTGATGCCCGTGCTTCGCTACGGTGACTACGGTACTACCCTTTCTCTTTTCTTTTACTTTCTCTCTCTCTCTTCTTTCCTCCTTCCCTTCCTCCCTCTCTTCCTTCCTTTGTTTCTTTTTCTTCCCTCCCTCCCTCCCACCCTC
>JANHFP010002682.1:28799-41920 GCA_032468135.1 Calamaria suluensis | reverse complement strand
AGTGATTATATTTTCCCCAAGAATTTTTTTTTATTTCAGCATTACTATAGATTAAATAAGATTATTAAGAAATAACTATTATTAATCTATTATGAACTCACTTTAACTTAAACATACTAATTCTGAACAAACTTTATACATCATTCATATCCTAATTTCAAATTTTTAGATTGGTATTTATTTTGTATATAAACAATCCAACTCTTCCATTCCTGTATGTATGTTTCATTTGAATAATCTTTCAGATATGCAGATATTTTTGCCATCTCAGCTAAATTTGATACTTTTAATGTCCATTCTTCAATTGTCGGCAAATCTTCTTTCTTCCAATATTGCGCAACCAAAAGTCTCGCTGCTGTTATCAAATTTAACATAAATTTCATTTCTAAGTTATTACAATCAGTTCCTAATAGAAATAACTGTGGTGTAAATTTTATCTTCTTCTTAAATATATTTTGCATAACCCACCAATTTTTATCCAAAAAGCCTTGATTTTTTTTACAAGTCCACCATATATGATAATATGTAGCGTCTTCACATTCAAATGTATTGGTTCTACATTTGGATACGTACAAGATAACTTTTTAGGATCTAAGTGTCATCTATAAAACATCTTATAGATTTTTTTAATACCATTTTTAAAGTGTTCATGCCTACTCCCTGTTCTAAGAGTCCTTTCCCAGCCTCCCTATAATTTATTAAACTACAGTGTTTATAGAAACTGCTGTAAGCATTAGCTTCATGAGAATTCCAAGAAAGATCTGTGATTCTTCTTTGTACTAGAAAAAACATTTTGAAAATTTCCTAATTTTTCCAAATTTCTTTGTAGTTTATCTTACAGGTATAGTGGACGAAGAGAAGGAAACATTGTTCTAAGAGTTATTCCAAGGTCTATTAGAGTGGAAAGCCACCTGTTTTGGGAGCTTTTATGTAGACCCCCCCAAACATGATGCTGCTAAGTAAAAGTATCCTGAAAAAACTGCTTCCAGCATTTTACAGCACCTCGCTGAAGTTGGACTTTTAAAAAGAAATGTAATTTATCAAAACCAAAATGTTGACTATATGGATTATTTTTGTGAACCATTCCCCATAGAAGAACTGAAAACAAATAAATAGCATGAGCTTATTCAGTTTGTATCAGAACCTGTCATGCCAGAGTCTTCTGACATTCATTAAAAGTGAGACACAAGAGGGTCAGGCAGATTAAAGAATAGGGACTTAAATTTGTACAGAACAATCGATCAAATATCAATCCATTCAGGACAGCTGTAAAGGTACTTATTGGTAAAACAGTATCACTGTGGTTGTTTTGAAAATGATTGGAAAGTACAGTTTCCTGTGCTAGTGCAGCTTCTCTTGGTAATTTAATAAAGGAGTTTGACTTTTTTCAGGCTTCCAGTTCAGCTTGAAAATATAACTTCAGTGTGTGGAATCTTTAAAACAGTATCCCGGGGTGGGAGAGAGAGCTCATATGGCAGCCTGTAAAATATCAGGTTATTAAAGATTTACAAAGACTATGGAATACGAGAGAGTTCTAAAACATTTATTCTAAATTGCAGCTGTATAACATAGGGGAATGTAAAATATGTTGATGCTTTTTTTTAAAAAAAAACAAACCACACCCTTCTTTCTAAATATGTACACTGCCTATTCAAGATAGCTAGCTGGTAAATCACATATTTGGTTTTTATAATGGAGATTCATATTGCTGCAGTACATTGCATATTATTATATCCAATCAGCTTAATTGCATACCATGTTTCTCATTGCAAAGCACATATTTCTGTGCAGTAGCGTGTAGGCATGAATCAGCATTGTAGATTGCACTCACAATTACCTTAATTGTACCCTTTTCACTACTTCTGTTTTAAGCAAATGCAAAATTATACTAAAAAATAATGTTTCATTATATCATGCAGAGCTGATCAGAGTTCTGGATGGCCAGTTTCTCTTGACGTACCTCTCCCCATTCTGCCTTTAATATTTTTGCTTGTTTGTTTCCAATGACACTTTTAAATTCTATAGATGCTGCACATTATATTTCACACTTTCTCATATGCTCCATTTGGCTATTTTTTCAATTGACACTTCTATTCAATTATTATTATTATTATTATTTTATTATTTATTAAATTTCTATACCGCCCAACTCCTCACGGACTCTGGGCGGTGTACAGCCAATAATTCATTTAAAAACACATCAAAAACATTTCATACTTTAAAAACGTATTAAATATGGCAATTCAAGTTTGAATATTCAAGGTTGTCTACAGGATGTATATAGAAAAATTGGCCAATCTATCACCTAAAAATAATGCTGGTGGGTCCCAAAGAGGCTCTTTTTCAAAAAGGAAAGTAGGGTCTGAAGCAAAATAATCTTTTAAAGGGGAAAAGTCATTAAATCTTTACTGCATGGAGAGCCAGTTTGGTTTAGTGGTAAATGCACCAGGCTAGAAAACAGGAGACAGTGAGTTCTAGGCTTGGCTTAGACATGAAAGCCACCTGGGTGACTTTGGGCTAGTCACACTATCTCAGTTCAAGTCACCACATCATGTTGTTGTGTTAAAGATAAGAGTATTAGGTACTGTATGTTCTCTGCCTGGAGCTATTGCAAAGGCAGGATAATTTCTTTTTAAAAAAAGTTGCAATTTTGACTTTAGTCTCTTTACAACCCCAAGAAGATGCCTTTTAATGAAGAAATATATATTACTAAACATTATTTCTCCCTCCCATTCCGAACATCCTCACTATTCTAAATAGGATTAGGTGCATATCCTTGGAAATTTCATGTTGACCTAAAGAATTAAAGATGTTTTTGAGCCAACTACAGTTTTTGCCTTCATCTGGCTTTCCTATATAAACAGTCTTGAAATCTACACAGGCTTGGCTGCTGAACTGCCAGCAGTTTTCCATTCTTGCTCCTGTCTGCCTTAAGAAATGTGCAAGACAAAGCTGTTACTGCTTGTAACCATAGTGACAACTTGACAGAATCCAAAGAAAACATTGTTACTTCACAACCTAATGGATTTGCCTCTTGAGCAAAGCCCCTGAGAGAAATATGCCTGAAATAGAAAAGCCATTCATTATGAAGTGTGGTTCATTTTGATATGCATTGCATTGGGTAGTAATAAGTGAGATCCAGCACAGTGTTTAGAAGTGTCACAGCCTTTTCTTTTCCACAGATCTGTTTAGCTCGCCGGATCCAAGGTTCATTTATGTTCTTGATCTCAGATAAAATACCCCCAGAAAACAATCCATTTCTCTTGTATCTCTTGATAAAGGATGGATTGCAGAAGGAGGAGGTAAGGAAAGTGGAATTAAACTTCACTAAATATGGAAACTTGAATAATGGAAAGTGGAAAACTGTTATAGCGGTTAGCAGTGATTAGAATGCAGTTGTTGTCGTTAGTTGCAAAATCGTGTCCGACCCATCACAACCCCATAGACAATGTTCCTCCAGACCTTCCTGTCTTCTACCATCCTCTGGAGTCCATCCAAGCTCACACCTACTGCTTCAGTGACTCCATCCAGCCACTTCATTCCCTGTCATCCCCTTCTTCTTTTGCCCTCAATCTTTCCCAGGATTAGGTTCTTTTCCAATAAGTCCTTCCTTCTCATTAGGTGGCCAAAGTATTTGAGTTTCATCTTCAGGATCTGGACACCTAAAGAGCAGTCAATGTTGATCTCCTCTAGTAGAATGCAGTATCGCAGGTTAATTCTGCTGACTGCCAGGACTGGCTGAAGGTTGACTCAGCATTCCATCCTTCCAAGGTCAGTAAAATGAAAACCCAGATTGTTGTGGGTAATATGCTGACTCTGTAAACTGCATAGGGCTGTAAAGCACTGTGAAACAGTATATAAGTCTAAGTGCTATTGTTTTAAGAGAGCCCATAATCCAATAGCATCCACATACATCAGTGTAAAGGCTCAGAGGTCAGCCCCTCCTAGATGCTTGTTAAGAAGAAGAACTAAAGCATATAAAACCAATATAGAACCTTAGTAGAAAATATTTAAAACCAATAGACTGTTCAATCATCCACATAACTCTGTGTCAGTAATGCAATATCGTATTAGGCAAGATTTATGAAAAAGCATTTTTAACCACCTTCAGGTTTCAGGGTTGGGGGAATATAAAATTAGGATCAATTCATCTTAATATATATGGTTTCCAAAAAAGAGATGTCTTCTATAATGCTTCACATGGAACATTTCAAGCACTTTCTCTTTAATGAGGATGAATATTCAGTCTTAAAACATTCCAGGTTTTTATTAAATACTCAGAAGCAGCAAAATCCCAGATACTACCAATAATATTAACAAGTAGCATTAATGATAGGCATGCTTCTGTTCTCATCATTTTTATCAAGCATCTTCCATAAATCCCTCCAGTCCTGTGCATCAGTTGGAGAAGTCATAGCAATTACACTTAAAAATTTGTCACACCCCTAAAATCATTTTAATTCACAGAAATTACAATCTTTTGCATGTATCATTTAAAATTATCATTTTATATCTCAAAGAGGAGGAAAGATAGCACAATATAAATAAATTTCAAGATAAGTTAATTATAGGGGCAGTGGGGAGCCAGCAAGTTGGAAAAAGGAAAAAAAACATAAAAGACACTGTTACAAGCAAATTTCAGGTATTTTTGCTTTGGATCAAATAACAAAATCAAACTACAATTTATTTATTAGCTTGTGGCCACAACTATCATTAGTATTGGCTCCAATCTGGAACCCACCCTGTTGCTGAGAATAGCTGGGAAGAACTTTATTGTGTATGCCATCTTTTATCTTTAACTTTTATTGGTTTTACTGTTGTTTTTTTCTTTGCTTGATTGTTGTGAGCTGCCCAAAGTTATTTAAATTCAGCCACCCTAAAAGCTTAATATATTATTGTTACCATTATAATTTTAATCTGGAGCAAGGATCTCTATCCTGTCGTAGTTGTACAGAGAAAACCTTCAAACACATGAAACAGCTTAGTAATTCTCTTTGGGCAGAGTAAAAATATTGCCTAAAATTAGCAATCTGAGGGAGATTGTCAGTATACAGGTAGTCCTTAATTTGAAACCATTGATTTAGTGACTGTTTGATGTTACAACACTACTGGAAAAAGTGACTTATGACCATTTTTCACATGCCTGTTGCAGTATCCCTGTGGTCACATGATTAAAATTTGGATGCTTGGAAACTGACATGTATTTATGATGGTTGCAGTGTCCCAGGGTCATGTGATCACCTTTTACTAACAACTTGAGTGATTCATTTAACAACTGTGGCAGAAAGGTTGTAACATGCAGGTAACATCTTGCTTAGCCATCTTACTTAGCAATGGAAATGTTGGACTTGTAGTAAAAATCAGACTATTGACTGCTAGATAAAATTCAGAGAATATTAGCTAAGTCTCCAAAACACTTAATTATAGCTTTTATTAGCAGGCAAACTGATTTTTATTGTATTGATGTTACAGTCACATTTAGGAAAGGCAGAAAGGCACCCAGATCTAGCAAGTTTAAAAGGAAATTCAACCACTCAGTAATGAAAAAGCAGCTGAGACATTTCTATACCATGAAAGGAAGAAATAAAGAAATGGCATCATAGCAATGTCAAGATGACACATTTCCTTGATGCATCTCCCATGATTTTTCAAGACACAGTCTCCTTCTAAAAGAAGATTGAAAAATCAATTTTGCCAAAGAGGGCTCATCCTCCTCTTTTTGCCATCTGTCTTTTTATGAAAACCAGACACTGGACTCCAATAATGATATAGTGGCACCCTAGGTGATAGATGCAGATTTAATTAAATTTTCTGCCAGGCTGGATTTGAACCAAGCTGCCAATCCTTTCCAATGGGCAGTTTCTGGTATGCTTCCCTATTGAATAATGGTGGCATCGTTTAGTCAGGAGTTGCATGTGTGAAGAAGAATAAAAATATCATTCACTATTCTTTTTAAAGCAGTCAGTTCAAAGTAATAGGGAGATGAGTTTGCATGACAGTCTCAAAAACCCAACTGGGGTCAATTCTTTTATCAAAGGCACACAAGTACTTCTACTCATCATACTGTTGATACTTTGGGAGAAACAGCTGGAAGACATGTAACTTTGATATGTCTCACAGTACAGGAAAACAGAATTAACACAATATTCCAAATGTTTGTTTAAAAAATTATTGAGTAAATTGTTCACATTTACTCTATGGCTATCCAATCATTTGGCATGGCTGCTGTTGTTTCTTCTGATTTCCATTTGTTTTAACTGCTATTGTCTTTTGTGATTAAGGGCAAAGTGCCCTATAATGCAAGTGATAACCACTTCAGTACTGGGCATACAAGGAGGAGAATGAGATTACAGTTTAAGTGGTACAAACAACAAAAAAAAGTGCATTATCTTCATTTTCCAGGGCTCCTTGCATCTTTTTCTATTTTATGGATTACCTGGGAACTGTACTTCATAACTGCAAAATGACTATAATCTTCTCAACTGGTCTGAGTCAAAAAATGGCAAAGACGTCTTGCACTTTGAATGTTACTATAGGCAGTAATGCTTTAAGTGTGGTTTAAATATATGTTACTAAGATAGTTTCTCTTTATTGATTGCTTGATTGTTTAAGATATTTTTCCCCTGTACTAATCACAAAAAAAGGAATATCTTTAGGGTGGAGATAGATAGGATCATTTTATTGGCCGAGTGTGATTGGACACACAAGGAATTTGTCTTGGTGCATATGCTCTCAGTGTACATAAAAGAAAATGTAAACTCATCAATGCCCATCTCAAGAGGGAAAACATAAATTCTTCTAGAAGAGAAGTGGACAAAAAAATCAGAAATAACCTGAACATCTTGATTAAAGAATCCTTCACGTTTCTGCCTGAGAACCATGTAAAATTCTGTTGTTGAGCAATCTAGCTGTGTTGTAGTTGTGATCTGCCTCTCAGAAGCACAATATTCCTTATAAAGAAACTCCTTCCACACAGGAGAAAAATTGATCAGCTACGGTAACTAAAATCGTCAGTAGGTTTTTTTGTTTTTTTTTAACTAAAACCTTGCAATGACATTGGAGGTCTCTCCTTAGGAGAAATACTCAAGAGAATTTGGAAGGCAGCCATTGAAAAGGAGCAATGGCAGCAGAATAATTTTGGAGATTTCCAGTCATCCTGACTCAAGGCTGATCCTGCCATGAAATAAAGTAAGATGGCTTCTCAGAACAAAGCCCAAGGAATAGTTATTGAAAAATATTCTTTTGTCAGTTGGCTTATGATTGGAGGGCAGGCACGCAAGATGTTTGCTTGCCAATCTTCCACTATAATTTGTTTTAAAGCTGCAAGCTTTCATGCTCAGTACTAGTTGCAGCCACCTGGTTTCTGCCTCTATCGTAATTCTTCAGAATCCATAATTCTGCAGCTGCTACTCTTTCATGATATACATTCGGCTTCTGGGTGAAGTTCTGTGATGGACTAGACATGGTGGTGGGATTTAGCCAGTTCGCAGCACTTCGGGAGAACTGATTGTTAAGTTTCTGAGTAGTTTGGCAAACTGGTTGTTGGAAGAAACCATTAGGGCAGAGAACCGGTTGTTAAATTACTTGAATCCCACCACTGACGACATCTTTTAAAAAATCAGACATGGCACTGCAATATTGGCAACCAATATCACTGGTTCTGACCAGTGAAGACTTTCTGGATAAAGGAGAGACTAGGAGATTGCCCACTTACACCCCAGGCAACTGCTCCTCATGAGGAGATCATGGGGTTGAAGTGTTTTTGTGAATAAAGTGCCTGGGCGATAAGGGTGGTACAGCACATTCACACCACAGCACTACTTTGTAAAAGACATTAGGTTTGACCAAACCCTCACTTTTATAACCACTTTTAGATACAATAACTTTAAAGTTGAACACAGGTCTTTGAAATAGATGAAGAAAGAAAACAATCATTTATATATATATATATCCCATATACCAAAATATGGGAGGGAACACACTGCTTCCTTTTGCCTTTCAGCCCTTCTCTAGGGACTATCCAGGCAGTTCTTTATAGGACAACATTGTTGCATTAAATTTTTGTTTATGCATTTTTTGCTGATCATTTTATTTCTTGATCAGCAAAAAATACATAAACATACACACGGGGGGGGGGAATCAGCCTTGGAAATAATCACCTTTCCTAACTTTTTTTAAAAAGATGTATTTTTGAAGCTATAATTATAAAAGTAAACAATGTAATATTGAATATAAACATGCTAAAACATTTTTAAAACTCCAAAAGTAACTAGCAGCAAGATGTTAAGTAAAAGATTTGCAAGGCATTAGAGTAAATTTGTTATGTGGAGAGTTTTCCTGAAGCAGCAATTCTTAAAGTGTGTGTCACAACCCCAAGGGGCATGGTGAGACAATTGATGGAGGGTCACCTTCCTTCCGAGTCCTTTTCGGACACAGTGGCTCATCAGTTAGATTCCAAAGTATGCTAAATGCAAAGGAATATGTTGGTTCCAGAGCCCTGCATGAAGTCTGAGTGTCCTTTTCATTTTATTCTTCGCTCACTGTATTTGCTTTCCAAAGGAAAAGTAATAATGCCAGGAGGGCAAGGGACTTCTGCACAAACCTTTGACCATCTGACCTGGTTCTCACTGTGCAAAAGGAATTTGATGGAGGGGAAGAAGGGTCAGACTGGGAGAGAGTGCTCCAACAGCAACTTTCTGACAGAGTTTGGGAAGCCACAACATTTTAAGTGCAGTTTAACAAAGGCAAGAAGGCATTTTGCTTCTATCCCTCATTTTGGTGAATGGCAATGACTGCCTTCAAAATGAAACTCAGATTCCAGGGTTGTAAGCAAGCAAGCTCATCTTTCTCTTTAAAATAGAGGTGTTAGTTTTGTTTCTTTATTTCTAGTGGAAGAGTTTAAGTTTATATAATTTTAAATCTCTATACTGTTTAATTTGATAGGTATGTCAAGTGCAATTATTAAACAAGGAGTTATATAAATTTCTTTGCCAATCCTAAATGTAATAATTTTCCCCTTTTTTTCTGTGGGGCCATAATATTGGAACCTTTGAACGTGTTTCCTTAAAGGAAGATTGATCAGTCACTTTGAAATTTACATTCAGATTAAACGTATGGAATTGGAGAAAACAAAAGTTCTTATTTATGCTAACTGCATTCAAAGGAAAACTGCTTGGGTTTTTTCTGTTGATGCTCCGGAAATGTTACTGTTCAGTTTGGAATTCTTACTACTTGTTTGTCATACACACTACGCTGTCAGTATTCCATCATCATGCATATGTATTGTTTGAAAACTGACATTTGACAAATCCAGTGGTGGGTTCTAAATTTTTCTCCTACTGGTTCTGTGGGCGTGGCTTATTTTGTGGGCATGGCTAGGTGGTCACATGATTGTGTGGGCGTGGCTCGAGCTTCCACCCGGGAGCAGCGAAGTTTCTCCCGGCGCTCCGGGAGAATCTCCGCTGCTCCGGGGCAGCCTGGACTGCTGCAGAAGCTTCTCCCATCTCTCTGGGGCTACAGAGGCCGGCAGCAGCTCGAGCCCCCGTCCAGGAGCAGCAAAAAAAAAATTGTAAAAAATCTCACAGATGTTTGGGGGAGGGACCGGTTCGCATGATGTCATCCGGTCATTACTACCGGATCGTGCAAACCAGTGTGAACCGGGAGGAACCCACCACTGAATTGGATGATCAGGAGGCCATTTTTGGGTGGACTTTTTACCTATGGCTCAAATGAGCATTTACTCAAGCTACCACAGGAGGCAGTACACAACTCTCCATTTCATACTATTTACTTTTTGGTGCAAACCTAAGAAAATGCTAACTGCATCCACAAAAATATAAAGAATTAATGTAATTAAGACACACATACACATATCAAAGATTTTAAACTGACAGGCATGCCAGGCCCCTACAGAAGATGTGACATAGCAGAATATGAGAAGGGAATAAGAAAAATATATTTCATGAACATTTTCAAAGAAAGTGTCAGGTGGTACACTGAAGGCCACATTTTTTCTGCCTCGTCTTACAAAATATCCACAAGTCAGGACTGATCAAAGAATGGCAAGATGACTACAGGTATAAACCTCTTACTAATTGTAAAAACTAAGAGCTAAGGTGTGAAAAGCTGTATGGATCAGACCATGGGCCTAGCTAATCTACAATTCTGTTCTACCTGTTGAACAGCCTATGAGCAGGATAAGAAAAAAGCAGTGATCAGGCATCTCACACAATGCAAGTGGCACACAAAATATACTGTCCAAGGACTGACAGCCTTGCTCTCTTTCAGTATGTCTACTTCCAGTTAAGTCCATACAGAGTTTTGGCCATTCCTAAATTTTTAAGCAGCAAATTCCAGACTCTGTGCTATATCAAAAAGCACTGAATCTGTCCTGAATCTCAAAACACTTAACTTTGAAAGTAGCCAAGAGAACGTAACTTATTTTTCTATTGGTGAAATTTTCCTGAGCATCTATCGTATTATCGATCGTTGATGTTAAGAATGCAGTAGTAACACTTGATCAGTTGCAGGTGAAGTTGTATATCTGAAGGCATTCACGATGTTGAAAGAGTGAATGAGACATACCTTTTTTCCTTGATCTCCTGAAAAAGAATCCAAACATTCTTTTGAAAGCACCTTTTTTCTCCTGTAACAGAAATCATTAGAGATCATGAAAGTCCTGTCGAATAGCAAGATTTTTTATAGATAAGATACATTATATACATATATAGGAAACGTATGTGTTTGACTATATATAATCTTATTTGATCCTCTTATTTTAATCACTTTATATTATCTTTTATACCTTTTTAATATAAGTTTCCCAGAATTACTTTAGCAATGAGATGGGGAGCATACATTTTTTTTAAATAAATAAAGCATGTGTGCATGCATGTGCATGTTTGTACACAGACATATATAGTATATGCATACATACACACACACATATATAATGGTAAAGGTACAAGTTTCCCTCTACAGATACTGTATGTCTGACTCTAGGGCATGGTGCTCATTTCTGGAAGTCAGTATTGTCCAGAGACACTTCCCATGGTCATGTGGCCAGCATGGCTATACATTGAGGCTCCCAGAATGCACAGAATTACTTTCCCACCAAAGTGGTACCTATTTATCGACTCACATCTGCATGCTTTTAAACTGCTAGGTGAGCAGGAGTTGGGGCAAGGGTGAAAGTTCACCCCATCACACGGTGCTCAGGTCTTGAACCTGGACAGTCAGCTTTGCAGCTGACAAATTCAGTGTCTTTTACCAAGCTATCATGCCCCCTCTACACACATATATACACACACTATTAAAATACTATGGAAATATATTACAATTATTGTATTAAGATTATGTGTTAATGTGATATATTATATAAAATATGTGTCATTAATATTATATAATGACATATAAATATATCAATATTCATACACAGACACAAATACACACACAGTCAAACAAGCATATGCAGTTGTAGCTTGGCTTTCCTGGATCTGTCCTCTTTTTTTTTCTGTTGAAACTTCTGCAGCCACTGTCCCTGAGAAATAGCAGATTTTCCAAAAGACCATAGTAAGGAACACTAGGTCCTTAGCACTAGGTAATAAAAATATGGTTTTTCTTTCACTTCACATATTGTAGATCCCAGTGGTTCCAATAATGTAGAAAATATTTTGAATTTGCACCATTTTGAACTCAAAAGTTTTGAGTCAGAAATTTAAGTGTGAAATAATTTTGATTTATGCAGAATGTGATTGAGAACAATAATAAGTTATACATTAAATGTAGACTAAGAGAATGCATGATATTATTTAAAACCAAGGAAATAGAAACTTTTAAAAATATATTAATTACATTTTTCTTCATCCAGAAGAATTAAATGTAAGATTCAACCAACTGTGTTTTGATCATGTACACTAAAAAACGTACTCTAAAATCTTTGGGAATATTTATATCCAGACAGTTTATATTCAGCATAAATATTTTTCAAGCAAATTAGCTATTTATGATGCTATAATAGTCTACATACAATTATTCCAGTAATAGGCCAATAATGTGTAGAACTGCACCAAAATTCTCATTGTATGCAGAGTTGCAGCCTAGATTAAAAACTTTAATTGCAAGTTTCTTCATGTTTCAGATAATCCTTAGTAGCAATTTTAAAATATATAACTGTAGGCACTAAGTTGTGTTCTGAAAATAAGCAGAGATATTAACTTAAAAGGATTTGTGGGTAGTGCATGGAAAACCAATTAGAAAATCAATATAAATTTAATTTTTTAAAGTCATACAATTTCAGTGGGAGACAAAATGCTTCATCAAGCAATATGCACTTTATTGGCAGATTTGGCATTATTAATTAAAAGGTACTCTTTCACTGATAGTGGATTGCTGAAGTAATCAATAGTAATAAATTATTCTTATGGATTTTAGCAAGTATTTAAACCACATTCCTTGCTTAATCCAAAAGAAGCAAATGTTTTGTAACTTTGTCAAAGCAGATGTTTTGCAGATTTATTTTATAGATTATGTAAGAAAATTTAGGCATTGAAAAGATGTTTATCTATAAGTGCTTAAAAGTTTGTTATTTGAAAATTGAATCTTAACAGAAGAAAAACACTTTAGTAATCTTTTAGACAGGATCATTGAGTTAGGATTTTAAAAGAAACATTCTGCTTATTCAAAACTATGAAATATGTGATTGTTTATTCCAAATATCCTGAAGGAATGACCAAACCTGAGGCTGTGTAAAATTATAATTTTTAAAGAACCATGGAAAAGACTTCCCTTTATTTGTATCACAGTACTAGTTTCAATTTAATACATTATAAATATTTGATAAGAAAAAGAAGTATTTCACAGTAGGAGCTAAAACTGGCAGACTACTTCCTCAATATCCTATCAATACTTTCCCTAATCTGATATATCAATTGTAATTGACAGACAAGATTGTAATTTAGCTCTTCTGTAGCCACCTTTTCCCTATGAAATTAATCTGAGATCACAACTGAATATATGGAAAAGTGAGATGCATTCTCTCTGTTGTGGTGAAAGCAATATGAAAGATGGAGTTTTACTTTCTGATGTAATAAACTAACTCACGTGAAGAAAATTAATGTCTC